>JAQQSW010020492.1:0-10842 GCA_028646575.1 Pseudocheirus occidentalis | reverse complement strand
CTAGAAAGGATGAACATTGTAAGATGGCATCTGAACCAGGTCCTCCAGCTCCTCAGTTACTACTCTTTCCACAATACCAGATAACTAAGAAAGGAGATGACAGGAAAGGCCGACAACTTAAAGAACTTAATGAGCTGACCTAGTGTTAAAGGATTGCTTTGTAGTCTAGGTAAAGAAATTGACTGTCTTCAGATTTCTGCCTCCACCACTGGAAGAAAGTAAATCACTTTGTGCTCCCCTCATGCTACCTTGGACCTCTCTAACTTTTAGCTGTCATATTATTATCCCTAATCCTGAGGCCATGTCTTCTTAGTCACATTATCGGGGGATTAATTTTACCACTTGAGAAACTGTTAATCGCTAAAGTGATTTCAATGACATCTTCACCAGAATCTCTGCTGAGAAAATGCCTTGCCTGGTTTTCTCCCATCGGCCAGCTAGAAATTTCCATTTATTAAAGACAATTTAATGACCGGCGACCCAATCGCTAGTCTACATTATTCAAACAATTAGCTCCTAGATGTCTTTGGGAAAGTGCTCACTGACAGATTCCAGATAGAGCTAGAATATTATGACATAGAATATCACTATTAGATGGTATGTTAGAAGTCATATGGTTCAGCCCTTTCATTTTAAAGATGAGGAAACAGAATAAGAGCTTAAGTTGGGATGGCTAGGTGGCCCAGTGAGTAGAGTACTGGCTCTGGAGTCAGGAGGACCCAGGTTCAAATCTGGCCTCAGACACTTAACACAAAAACTAGCCATGTGACCTCGGGCAAGTTACTTAACCCCAACTGCCCTCCAAAAAGCAAAAAAAAAAAAAGAGCTTAAGTGACTTGCTCAGGGTCATTTAGGTAGAAGACAGAAGAGGCAAAATTTGAAATCAAGTCCCCTGTATTGAAATCTAGAACTTGAATAAAAAACTGAAGAAACAAAAACTTGTCATTCTAGCAATGCAGTAATGATCTTGCAAAATACTTCCTTTTTAAATATTTTTTTTCAAAAACACTAAAATAACTTTGCTAGCAAGATGATTTGTCTTAACTAAATTAATGTTTTGTTTTCTAGAGAGACAATGGCTTTATCAGACTTGCACAGAATTTGGATTCTTTCAGACCACTGATTCAAAACACCAACCTTTCTTAGGATTACCTATGAGGTAAAGTATATTCCACTTAAAATATTTCAGTTCTGTCCAGGCTTACTACAATTTACTACTGCTTAGTATTTTGGATATAAAGGCAGGATTCTATCACCTAGACTAATTGCTACAGATTGATGTAATTTAAAGAATTAAGGCCATATTATTTCAGATGGAGGCCTTCCAAATCAAGGCCATGATATAAAATATCAAAAAAATTCTGAAAAAGAATTACCTTCATATCAAGAAATAGGTATAATTCAAAAAGCTCTGTAAGAGCAGGTACATTGCCATTTCTGCCTCAACTTTTAATGGTAATTGAAAATTAGAAGAATAAGTAATTACTCTGTTACCTTCCTAAAGATAATAATAATAACAAATAACTGAAATGTTATTTGATTGGCTTGATGGCTTCCAGGACATTTAAATATGTTATCTCATTTGGTCCTCAGAGACCTGTAAGGTAGATAATCATAGCTTAAGAAACTGTTAATCGCTAAAGTAATTTCAATGACATCTTCATCAGAATCTCTGCTGAGAAAATGCCTTGCCTATAATTACACACACACACACACACACACACACACAGAAATATACATAAACAGAAATATCCCATAAGGACATATGCGTATGCATTATATGGATATTTTTGAGGGTTACAAAATTTCTCTGGGTAAGATGAAAATACAAGAAACAGTTATAGATTAATAGCATTTTCAAGAGGTTCAGAAGGAACCTCAGAATCATCTGAAACAATCCCTCATATTAGATAAGGAAACTGATACCTAGAGAAGATGAACAATTTGTCCTAGTTGGCCCAAACAAAGATGATGAGCACAATTGGTTTTAGCTAGGCACAAAGGGATTTAACACTGATACAATCTGAGAAAGCAACATAAAAGTGGTAGATTTTTGTTAACCAAACTAGAAGAGACTGTTTCCTTATATCTAAAAACCATGATCTCCTATCATTTCTCATTGGAAACAAGGGAATTTGTTCATAATTCTCCCACAGCCATTTGCATGTGGACTGGATTGTTATAAATTGTAAATTATAAATTTTACTAAAAGTGTGCCTGACATCTCAAAGAACCTAAAATCTGTCATCTGACCCTGAGAGGGGTACAAGGTAAAAAATGAATGATAAATGAAAGAATGAAATAGAAACAGGATCAATGACTTGTCTAAGGGTTAGCAGTAGAACTGACATTGTGGGGGAAAGGAGCAAAGAATTGACATAGAGGAACGAGGGTCCCTTTCCTGGAAGAAAGAGTTGGATTGTACTGCCTTCCTCAGTATTTATTTTATGAGTTTTAGAAAGTGATTTCCTTGATTAAGAAAACCTTTTAATTCTCCTTATCTTAGATTTTGGTGATGATAATTGTCTAAGGGTTAGGGAGGCTACAAGAAAAGCATTTGTAGTGCTTTAGTAAAGAGAGGCATATCTGATAGATGCATCAAATGAGAGGCTGATTCCAATTGTCAAAGTGATTTTCACTCTGTAAAAAGAAACAAATAACTTCAGCATTTGATAACCTAAGAATTTGATTTGGGGATCAAAGTTAAGTCCATGAAAACAATATGCTAAAAATAGTGGAGTTATAATAATGTCCTTCTTGAATAGCCAGAACTCATCTGGCCCTTTTAAGAAAGCTATATTTCAGTCAGGGAAAATCATTAAAAAATTCCCTCTGCATGTCTCCATCTCCTATTCCTCTCCCTCTTTCTTTTCAGCTACTTTATTGATAAATGTGAAAAAGTATTTAACTTGGGACTTGATGTTGATGCAGTGCTTAAATTTGTTAAAGAAACCAACAAGTACTACTACAAGCCCTTAATCAAGACCGGCAGAAGAATCCTATTTCCTAAAGGTGATCTTGATCCTTGGCATGCACTAAGTATCAATTCCAGAAAGCAAAGAAATTTCATAGGGATATCCATTAAAAGTAAGTACTATTTAATTCTGTTTAGAGAACTGACAATCATAATGAAAAGCATGGGCAGTAGGGTTGGGGGCATGAGTTCTTAATCTCTTGGACTGTCTGCTGAAGCTTATTGTTTCTTCCACATAATGTTTTTAATTAATACTATAAAATTCATAGAATGACAAAGAAAACCAATTAGATCAAAGTATACACACATACACATGCATAAAAAATATATCTCTATATACCCACATATATGTAGGTATATGTAGATATAATGCATACTTATATATAAGTATATATACATATTGTATATATATGTATGTGTGTAGATATGTATATGTGCATATATAGAGGCAGAATGACATAATGGGTAGAGTTGGGGGTCAGAAATGACCTACATTATCAGGTGATAGAAAGTCAGCTAAACTGAGTCCCAGTTTACTCATCTGTAAAATGGGAATAATAATGACATCTACCTCACAAGTTTGTTGTGAAAATCAAATGGGATGATGTATAGAAAGCACTTTATAAACAGTACTATCTCAGCATCTGATGTTGAGAGAAAAGATTCGTTAATAAACAATATTGATTTATCAGATTCCACCCTCTTCAGAACTATTTGGTTGTTTCACCCCGTGGTTTTCCTTTAAGCATTTAACCTGGCTCCCAGTAATCAAATGAGAGGAAGCAGATGGATGATGTTATGAATCTCGATAATCATTGATACTAAAAGTGGCTTAAATGTAGTGAAATAAAAGTGTCTATATCCTGTACCCATTCAGTTCTTAGAGTAGTGAATTTGTGTTGGAACCCATGATCTTTCTTTATGATCTCCTGTTCCCAAATGAACTTTTCTGGGTTGGAATTGAATAAAGTGAATTTTCACATGGATAAGCGATCTATTTTTATTCTTGTTAAAATTTCTAAGTGCTGTTCTTCTTGCAAAAATAAAAATCTATTGCTTCTGATGTCAATGTGATTTTTCTAAAAATGATCACCAAGGTATGTGAGCTCAGAGTCCACTGAATTCTTATGACAGTAGATGAAAAGTCAGATTCATAATCATGCTGTTGTTGACTCCTCAAAGGTGTAAGAATTTGACCTGTGACAAATCATAGGGCCAATTCAGTAAGCTATATTGTTCTATTTACATATTCTGCAGCAGACTTTTTTGCATTTATTTCTTTATATATGAAGTACCACTTGTTTATAGAGAACTAGATAGAAGTTAGTAGTTTCCGTTTTAAAGGATCTTAAAATCTTTTTGGAGAAGAACATAGTTTACTTTTTCCCCATGTTTCTGTTATCTTTACTGGATGACTCTGAGTGGTCCATACAAATAGGTCCAAGTTTACAGATGATTTGTTTACACTTTCCATGAGATAACCCATAATGTAACACAGGTATTTATTGTTAGCATTTCTCAGTAGTTAAAAAAATAATTCATGTATTTAGTGAACTGTTGAAATGAATATAAATGTAAAGGGCTTTTCAAGTTTAATTGTTTTTAAATGTATGCTGTTTCTGTACTGAACATAAATTCAGATTATATGTAGTATATTGAGAGCAAATATAAACCCCAATTTGGGGAAAAATATTATTATTTATATACAGATATATAAAAATATTATCATTTATGATAACCCAACTCTTTCAAAGTTCAGTGGAAATTCAATAGCAATTCTTTTCTATTATTGTTATGAAATAAAACTTACAGTATTAGTTGATTAGAATGCAAGAGCAGGTGAGTATCTATATTGGTAAAGGGAGATTCTTCATTGGGAGTTACCCAAGGCAATAAAATCACAGGTCTGGTAAATCAAATGTGCAAAGCACTGTGCTGGGGTGACCATCAAGGTGAGAAAGGGATAAGGACTAAATTAGTCTTCGACTCGGAGCAGTGAGGGGTTAAATGACTTGTGGAGGGTCCCATTGGTGTTATGTCAGGGGTAGGTCTTGATTCTTGTCTTCCTAACTCTGAGGCCTCATCTACTCTGTTTCAATAGTAAGTTTTTAATAGATAATGAAGAGTATGAAAATAAATGAGAAAAATCCTTTTTACTCTAGATGAGTTTTGTCTTTTCGTTCTTCACCCCTACTTTGGTGCAAAGTCTGTGTTGTTGGTCAGTTGTTTCAGTGGTGTTCAACCCTTCATGACCCCATTTGGGATAAGGCTTCTTAACTCCAGGCCTGTCACTCTATCCACTGTGCCACCTTGCTGCCCTGTGCTGTTAGTGATGAACAATTTAAGGCCACAGGATCCATAGGTGGGACAATTGATCAGATGCCCCAACCGTAATACAGACCATTCCATCATGATCAATTTGCAACTTCTTTTAAAATAAACCACGGGAGACGCAGATTCAGAGTAACTCTGTTCCTTGCACTCATTGGATGGTGGATCAACAGTATGAGAAAATTCTGGGAAAATTCTCAGCACTGATTGAGTCCTAGGGTTACCTAGTAGCTATTGACACCAGTTGTCTGTCATGTTTTGTGGCCATTTGGTGTTGAGTTATAAGAACTTCATTACTGACTTACTGTCTTGAATGTACAAGCATTGGTAATGTTAATGGGATTTAAGATCTTCCCTGGCCGTTAATAGGCCTCACCCCATTAAGGGCAGATTGCTTAGGAGAGACTTACTTGTAGGAAGGCTTTCATATCTTTGCTAATTTCTAATTAGTCACAGAGTCTAGAGGGTTATGATGCCTTCTGGCTCTGAGAAGGTATATATACTGTGAGTTGGTATTTTGCTTTGGGGGCTTGCCTATGAGAAGGATCTTGTGATTTCCTGGTGCAGAAGGCAGCCATAGGTTCAGAGCTCCCCATCTGCTCAGATGTAAAGGTTCTCTTGATGCAGGGATGTATGTAAAGTATACAGTTGACTCAGACAGTCAAAACCCTGTCTATTGGTCTTTATTTCTCTGCTTGTATTTTCTCTGAAGTTCAGTGTGCTGACTTTTCCCCTGAACTAGTGAGTGTAATTTAAAAAGATTTTTGACCCCTTAAATAGCTATGTTTCCTGGTAAAGCAGATCTAAGAACCTGTGCTAGCAGCCATCAAATGGGTATGCCGTTACAGTGCCTAAAATTAGATCTTTTAATAAAGAACTCTTTTCTTTGGCTTTTCCTAATGGTAATCAAATTACCACTTCACTTGAAATGAAGTCTCAACATTAATTCAAGGAGAAAGAAATTCATACAGTCCAAGCTGGCAATAATTTTGTTCCTTCCGGCTCAGGGAGTATGACTTCAGGGACAAGAATATATAGGGATTTATCTTTTTATTCTTTATTTTGTTTATATTTCTATATTACTGTTCTGAATATAATTGTCAAACCTAGACACTTCCCCAAGAAGGGCTGAACTGAAAAGTTGTACTTCCTTAGTGATCTCATAGACGCAGACGTTTCAACAGTTCTCAATGTAAAATACAACTTTATCAGCTCTTCCTTAGGCATTAATTACATTAGTATATCATGATATTGATTAGAGAAGGGAAGACAAAGGGGAAGAAATGGTATGCACAATAATGTCTTTCATATTCTCAAGCCAGGTATTTTTAATGTTTGAAGAATAAATAAATGTCAAGTTTTAAAGGATTTTCTAGTCTTACTGATCTTTCTACCAGTTCTTGGTACTCCTGACCCTTTTCTTTCTTTTGGTGTCTATTTCTAACTCAATAATATCCAGCACAGAGTTTTTTAGTTATATTGTTTCAGGACCTGGACTGAGTTCTTTCTATCCTAGGAAAACCTTTTATCTTATTAATGAACAACAGTATCAAATCACTGCAATATTTATTGTCATTACTCCCTTTCATTTAGAATTAGGAAGAAAGGATGTCCAAATAATAGGGAAGGAAAATTCCCATAGGAGTCTTTTGAAGGTTGAGTTAAAAGTATTATAAACCTTCTGATTTTATAGATGTGGACACTGAGGCCTAGAGAGGTTAATGACCTACCCGGTGTCATAAGGAGCAGAGCCAGAATTAGAAATTCCAAGACAAAATTCTGCATTCTTTCCCCTGTGTTACAGCAAATGTCATAAAAGAGCTCAGAGCCTTTCAAAGACCGTTCAGAGACTCGTCAAAAGCTACGTTTTTGTAAGTTAGATGTAACCCTTTCCATAGGCAAAATTGAGAAGGAAATTTTATAACTTTGGTGTCCTCTTGTATTTCCTTTTAGTATCTCTCTTCCCTGTTCATGGAGCTCTCCTTTCCCCCTACACCTTCAATGCTATTTACCATTCCCATTTGGGCTCCAAGCCAGCTAATCCACAGACAACAAATTCCTATTATGGTGTTAGCAGATAAAGTCTAATTCTTCATCCCTTTCAAGGGTATTTGCATATTAAAAAAGATCTAAAAGTACTAGAGATCCCAAAGGACAAGTTTAGGCAACTTAATAGAAGTTTGCCTGGGGCCCTCCAGTCACTTCAATTCATCAACACTCATTCATTAAGCACCTACAGTTTGCTGGCCATTCTCCAGCAGAAAGTGCTGGAACTAGGTGTGTTGGGTTTGTTATGTGTTTGTTTTCACTACCTTTTCCCCCAGCCCATGTCAAGAGCTTTTCTTGTTGAGTTTTAGAAACTGGTCTGGTCATTCCTTCCTCTAAAATATATACCCTCCCCTGAGTAATCGTGTGATCTGAAAGCTTGCACTATATATTATACCTGTAGGTTGAAGAAGGAAGGAGGGAAACAAACATTTATTAAATACCTGGCACTGTGCTAAGCACTTCACAAATATCTCATTCAATCCCAATAACAACCTGGGTGATATTATTATCCTAATTTTATAAGTGGGAAAAATAAGGTAGGAAGGTGTTAAGAGACTTGCCCAGGGTCACACAGCCAATAAACGCATGACGCTGAATTTGAATTCCATTCTTCTGGACCCCAGTCCCAGGGCTCTGTATCCTATGGTGCCACCTAACTGAAGAAGCTAAAAAATCACTTTAAGTAATGTTATGGGAGTTAAGCCCCTCCCATCCCCGTTTTTCATTGGTTTGAATAATTGGCTAAATACTAATTAGCTAACAATAATATTGACAGTTTTAATGTTTTCATCTTTCAGATAGTTACCACTGTGAAGCGATGTTTGAAAACCAGAAGAATGATCCAAAGAATCTTAAAGCTGCAAGGCGTTTTATTCTTAAAACCCTGCTCAGATGGCTACCTAAAAGGAGGTACTGAAATGACAGGTGGAGTGATGGAATCCAAAGACTGGCCTCTGATTTCATTGCCTGACAGGTGAAGTTGCAGCACAGAGAGAAAATCTGATTCCTATGTGCGATTTTAAAACAACAAAATTATTTGTTAGAATGAGATTTTCTTTCTGTTCCTTCTCTTCCCCCTCTCCCAAAGGATGTATTAAACTATTCTAATTTATTCCAGTTTAACTACCTGAAGGGTTAAGTGGTCTTCAAGGCTGCAGGTGCCACATGTATTATAAGGTGCTAACTTCTTGCTCCTTGTTCCTACTCTTGGACCTTGGTCTGGCTTATGCAACCTTTGGAGCCACGTGAATTCCAGACTCCTCCAAAAGAAATCAGAACTAACCAATATTCTCTCCCTTCATCCCTTATCCTATACACACACAGTCCTTCTTTCTTATGTCTTTTGGGGCTCAAAGAATGAACCTTTGGCTCTTTCCACTGTATACTATGAAGCCTTTAGAGAAGCCCTGGGTCCTGTGCTCACCAAAGCTTGGGAGATGCTTGGGTATCAATGTAGCATTCAGATTCAAATCTTAGTGCAGCCCCAAAATGACAGCCTGTATCTAAAATCAGATTTCTTAATAGAACATGAAGATTATAAGAGCCAGCAGTCTTCAGACCCTCAAATTTCACAGATAATTCTGTATTTCTTTTTAAAAGTTCTATTGTTCTAATCACATTCATTTGACTTGCAGGATTGGAAGACAGTCGTTTAAAATGCAGTCATGTTAAATCAATCAATCCTTCTATATGCATTTATTAATCTGTTCCATAGAAGGCATTGTGCTATGCATGGGGGATACAGGTGTAAGAAAAATGAAACAATTCCTACTCGCTATGAGAGCATCCTAATTAAGGACCTGAATTTTATTCAAGTATGTTTTTTATATTTTTATTTCTGATAACTATTTATAGATTTTCAAATTATCAGCTGGACCTATAGCAGCATTCTAAACATAATTAGATCCTGAAGGAAGGTATGATCAGTTCTTAGAGGTTTTAAACACTAGTCATCATCAAGTGCCTGGATTTGTATGATTGTAGTAAAAGGGACTGCTAAATCAAGTCTCCAGTAGGTAGCAGAATATTTGAATCTGGCGGTTCCTTCTGTATTTCAAACAGCCCAATGTATTCAATCTTTGCACTTATTTCTAATGCTGAACTTCTGGATAATATAACCTGGAAATGTCAGTTTCTGCATCTTGAACAAACCATTGTGAAGATTTAAATAATGATATTAGTTGCCTTTGAAGCACTTTAAAAATGTTTACTATGCCAAACTTGACCCCATACAAATAGCAGCCGCAGATTTCCATGCAGTGGTTTCAAGAAGCAGCCTTCACAGCTGTTGGAGTAATGTATTTGCTATAAATTGTGCTCATTTTGCTCATTTGCAGAAACTCTTTTAAATTTTACCTTCAATTTTTTTCATCATAAAATTGTATTTAAATACTTTCTATCACTGAGGTTTAAGGACTTTTGGTCATACCTGCTAAACTGCAAAATTAATTTTTAAAGGTCATGTCTGTGATTGGTTTTTCTACATAATTACACTATTTTATATACTTGTGTTGGCTAAAGTACATTTGATAAACCATGTCTAAAATTAAATGAAAAAATATCATTAAAAATTACTTTATTTAACAAGACTTGTGGTTTTTCTTGCATGAAGACACAGGCCTGAAGCATTTCCTCTGAAATTACATTCCATGGTACCTTATAAATATAAGGTGTCCCTTGATAAAGATGTTGACCCAATATAGGATTTGACATTTCAGCGTTGCAGGGTTTTATAATTTGGGGAATGCATTTGGCACATGTGATCTTACCATTTGGGTTTACATGACTTGTCAGCCTCTTGCTGGTCCTCTTCCATCTTGGCAAGGGCATTGGCTTTGGCTTATAGCCCAGTATAACAAGGTCCAAGTTAAAAATACTAAAGTGGCAGCTGAAATATGTGTGCTTTTCTTCATTCACAGACACCATGCCAAAAGCAGAAGGGAAGTTTTGGGTGTCAAAGTTTCTGGATACTCACGGGTCTTTTTAAAAATATATATACTGGGAGAAACAAATATATCTCCTGGAGATACCTGAGAGAGAATGGGCAGACCAAATCTACTTCCCCCATGCATGGACCACTCTCTTTCTGCTGTACCTTACATTTTCTGTAGCCAGTCCTTATGTAGCCAGAATTAGGCATTCTAAGCTCTAGTTTGGATTCAAAAGAAGATAGTAAGTAAATAGTATGTGAGAAAATGGTGCTTTTTTAAAAGAACATTCGAAATTAGATGTAAAAGTAGCAATTTTAAAACTGGAAAAAAAATCACCAAATTTGGAAATCCTCACATCATGTTAATCCCATTTAATAATACTATTTTAGAACATAGATTTTGAGGTTTTTTCAAGTTCAGCATTGTTATTTTGAGGCTTAATATATGTTGTTTATGTTGCCAAATTGTTTTTTTTTAATTTTAATTTATTCATTTAATTCATTCATTTCCACAAGGTTTTGAGTTACAAATTTTCTCCCCTTTTTGTCCCTCCCCCCC
>JAQQSW010020491.1:0-10843 GCA_028646575.1 Pseudocheirus occidentalis | reverse complement strand
GGGGGGGTGATGTATGACATGGTCATATCTTTATTTTAGGAAGATTACCTTGACATTTGGTTAAAAGATATATTCTAGTGGGAAGATTTGAAGCAAGGAGATCAATCATAACATTATTGTGATGGTCCCCATATGAAATAATGACCTATGACAGGATGGCAGCTATGTGAGTAGAGAGAAGGCAATATTATAGCAGAGATGTTACGAAGGTAGAAACAACACGATTTTTCAACAGATAAATAGAGTGGATGTGAGAGATCAGTCATGGATGACACTGTGGTTGCAAATGGATGACACTGGGTAAGAACATGGTGATACCATTTGAGAGAGAGGAAGATTCTAAGCAAAAAGTAAGGGTTCTAGTTTTGACAGATTGATTTTGAGCTGTCTATAGGTCTTCCAGTTCAAGAGGTCCAAGAGGCAGTTAGCGATATGAGACTGGATTTCAGGAGAGAGGTTAGGGTTGGAGACTACGTACACACACACACACACACACACACACACACACACATACACACACATACGTATATGTGTGTATGTATATGTATGTACAGATACATACATCTATATCTGAATCATAAGTATAGAAATAATCATTGAGATCTTGAGAGTTCTGTGCACAAATCTACTTGGATATAAGATTCATGAGAAGTGAGGCTGCGTCTCCTCTAGACATCATTTCCCAAATCTCCCCAGCTCTTATTGCCTCCCTGCTCAAAATCACCTTGTGTATATTTACAGTCAAGTAAAATTAGAAAAGTAGGTTGGATCCAGGTTGTGAAGGCTTTAGAGGCCAAACAAAAGAACCCGTATTTGATCCAAAAGGTAGTAGAGAGCAGAGGAGTGACAAAGTCAGACGCATGAGAGATAGAAAACAGAAGCATTTGCTCACATACAGTGTTTACTGCTGTCATGGAGGAGATCCATCCCAGAGGACACCAAGTTCATCATTCAAGTAATAAAACTGCCATCTCCAAAGTTACAATCACCTCTTTAATTGACAGATCCATTTGCCTTTTCTGAGTCTTCAACCTTGACTACTTTGTAATATTTGTCAATGTTAACTCCCAAAGCACATAAGGTTCCTCCTGGATATTCTTTCCTCTTTATTGTTAGCTGGTAAGGTCATCAAGTGAGAAAGTATAGGAGTCGAGTCCTTGGACTTTCATGACACTTGTCTCTCTTGGTTCTCCAACTCACTATCCTTCTGACCGCTCTTCCTCATCTTCTATAGTAGTTCATCATTCATATTCTGCCTCTTAGCGGCAGGTGCACCCAGGCTCCATCCCAACCTTCTTCTCAAGTGTTGGGATCATAGATCTAGAAATGGAAGGGGTCTCAGAGACAATCTAGTTCTACCTTTCATTTTACTAAAGATTCTGAGGCCTAACAATGTGAAAAGATTCTCCCACAAGGTCACCTAGGCAAGAGCAAAGGTGGAATTTCACTCAGGCCCTCTGACTCTCAAGTCACTCAGGGACAGAGTTCTTTCACTGGCTGTGGTTTTGTTATTTGTAAAATGGTGGGGTTGGATAGATGCCCACTGAGTTTAAATCTTGTTCTAGGACTATGACATCTTAAATCCAAACTACTCTGTCTCTTCTGAGGATCTCATGTTTCTGTGGACTTGATTATCATCTCTGTACAGATGTCTCCTAGATCTAGATATCAAGTTTCAGCTTTTCTCCTGATAATCTAGTCTCACATCACCAACTACCTAGTGCAGTGGTGGAGAACCTGCAGGTCTTTGGGTGCGGCCTTTGGATAGAGTCCAAGTTTTATAGGAAAATCCTTTTACTAAGGGGGCTTGTTCTATGAAGTTTGGATTCAGTCAAAGGGATGCACTTGAGGCCCTAAACTGTAGGGCCAACAGGGTTACATGTGGCCTCCAGGCTGCAGTTTCCCAATCCCTAATCTAGTGGATGTCCTGAAGATGTTTAAAACTGACCTAATCCAAAATAGAATTCATTATCTTTTCCCAAAAACCTATTCTCTCTCCTCTTTCTTATCTTCCCCCTTCTTAACTCCATCCATCCTATCCCATCCTTCTCAAAGGAAAGCTATTGCAGAAGATGTAAAACATAAATATTACAGTCTACAATGCAAATGAAAATTGTGCTGAGATGTGGGAGCTGGATCAGTTAGAATCTATTTGTGTATTTGAAAGGGAGTAATAGGTTTCAAGTATTTAAAATGCACAAGCTTTTATGTCAAGTGGCTATTGTATTCATTTTAAGAAAGTTCAAAACTAGAGGCTAAACTACTTCATGCTTTACCTTGAATATGAGGAACTCACAGGCTTGATCTTTTCCAGGGCATGACTTCATAATCTCAGAGGGATGCACAGAATCACACTGAAGTCTCCAAAAAAACATCAAACACCTTTTTTTCATTTAAGCCAAAAGTCAACACTTAACAGCACAGGCTGGTTGTTGGAAATGCCCTTTTCTGCATACAAAAGACTACACATCTATTTATGTGGCCCCAAGCAGAATGTTAAAGAAGAGAAGCAGCTATAAAGTAGAGCAAAAAAAAAATTTTAAGGGCCAGAAAGTACATTTTTAAATGAAACTCTATCAATGGGTGTCTGTTTGTACTGCTTGACTAGACATTTTCCATCCCCATATCTTTTTGATATGCATCTTTTTGAGCTTGGAATTATGCTAAAAACCTTAAAGAACTTCAGAAATAAAAAGGCAAGTATAAAAATAGAAACACCATCTTTTTGCATTTCAAAGCAGTAAGATTCTATTCTATTCTATTCAGCCTGTTCTTGTAACATTTGAGCTTTATCATTTGCCTCTTAATAGGCTGCCCCAATGCATCTTCATTAGGAAGACAAAAAAGCTTCTAAAAGCCAGACATACTGTATTGAATAAGTTTTGTTCAGATAGAGTAATCAGTATTATATCATCTATTTTATTTTTCTCCCATTTCCCCCTCAGCACATATCTGAACTGGTTTAAAATCCTACTTTGTGGAGCACTCTACTGGCTATCAAACAAGGTTAGTCCTGCCACTGGACATCGGTGACTCAGGAAGAGAGGATTTGGCTTATGCCTTTGTTTAACTGCCTCACTTAAATACAATTCACACTCAAGTCAGGATATCATCAGTGATGTCACGGGTCCTCTTCGAAAACAAAAGATGAACAACAACCAGGCAGAGCTTATTAAAATATACCATTTAGGTTCTGGACATCTAGGTGCTGCAGTAGAGAGCGTGCCAGGCCTAAAGATTTTCCTGAGATCAAATCTGGTCTCAGACGCTTACTAGCTATGCGACCCTGGGCAAGTCACTTAACCCTGTCTGCCTCAATTTCTCATTTGTAAAGTGAGCTAGTGAAGGAAATGGCAAACCACCCCAGTACCTCCAAAGTAAACCCTAAATGGCGTCAAGAAGAGTTGGACCAGACAGAACAACATCTAGGTTCCATCACTTACCTGAGAGTACCACTTTCTAACCACTTAGAGAAATCATTATTTCTCTCTATATTAATAACCAATTATTGAATTAAGACTAAGGTTTTTCTTCTTTTCTACTTCCTCTTTCAGAAATCAGTCCCTATAGCTTATTCGGGCAACCTTTAAAATACAGCACTGACAACGAGAGGGAAAACTTGGATTTGTTCAAAAGGTAAAGAAATTTTAGTGTAGATAAATTGATGGATTCAGGTCCATTGTGTTTTACTCAGACAGGTCTGGATAAAAGTGGATTCCCCCTTTTGTCTAGATGACCCTAGATGGGTGACATGGGTATGAATAAGTCTCTTTGACCAAGACTAAGTGATCAGTCATGTCCCACAGACCTTCATTAGAATAAACCCACCTCTCATTATAATATTCATTTTCTCATTACTTGTTAACCAATTAGAGTTGAAACACACCCTCTGGAACACTCACTCTTCCAAAGCATATAAGCACTGAATGGGTTTCATGAGGGGTCTTTGGCATTTGAGAGTCACTGACCCCTTTTGTTAATTATCAGCTAGCATGATTAATAAAATGATTAATTATCCAGAAATGATATCTTTTGAATTTTTTTATTCATCACACCACAAACTATGAAGACAACATGATTCAAAAACATTCTTACTTCTCTGACCTTGGGAATCACAAAGATATCTCTTATGAGAAAAACAACACTAGTATAGACATAATTTTAAGTAATTGCTTATTGCCTTCATTTCCTCTTTAACTTTCAGCTTTCTGAAATCTGACTTCCAAACTCATCTCTGAACTGAAACTGCCCTCTCCATGGTTAACCAGAGATCTCTGAATTGCTAAATCTTAGGACCTTTTTTCAGTCCTCATCCTTTTTGACCTTTCCAAACACACTTCATACTGTGGACCCAACCCCCTTTCCTTAATACTCTCTCCTTTATGTGTTTTCATGACACTATGCTCTTCTACTTCTCCTTCTACATGTCTGATTACTCCTGCTCTGTCTCCTTTGCTGGATCATCAACATCCATTTCACTCTCACTAATACTTGGTTCTGTCTTGGATCCTCTTCTCTTTTTTATCTTTATTTTCTCACCTGATAACTTCACTAGATAATAGTAATTCAGTTATCATGGTAATGATTTCCAGATCTATAGATTCAGACTAGTCTCTCGTCTGAACTCCAGTCGCAGATCACAAACTGCCTAGGAGACATTTTGAACTGAAGAAGCCATAGGCATATCGAAGTTAACGTGTACAGAAATCACTGTTTCTATCTAAACTCCTCTTCCAAACTTCCCAATTATGGTGAAAGGCACTGAAATTTTTCTAGTTGTCCAGATCTGTAACATCTGAGTGATCTCCTCACTCTCACTCATCCTCTATCTATAATTGATCTTTAAAGTTTTTTCTATCACCATTATATCTTTCAGTGCATTCTCTCTACTCACACAGTTCATTCAGGCTCTGGTCATCTCTCTCCAGGACTATTATAACAGTTTTCTAATTATTCTCCCTGCCTCAAGTCTCTCCCCCTCTGACCCAAAGTTGTTTTTGTTCTTTCCCTAAAAAACAGGTCTGATCATGTTTCTCCATTATTCAGTAAACTTCAATGACTCCAAATTACTTCTAAGACCAATTAGAAACTTCTGGTTATAGCACATAAAACTCTTTTCAAACTTTCCCTTCCATCTTTGGCAATTAGGTGGTGCCATAGATAGAGTGCTGGACCTGCAATCAGATAGACAGGAATTCAAATCCTGCCTCAGACATTTACTAATTAGCTAACCTTGGGCAAGTCACTTCATTTATTTTCCTCCTTTTTTTCATCTGTAAAATAAGATTAATACTAGGACCTACCTCCCTGAGCTGTTGTCAGGATCAAATGAAATCTTATTTATAAAGTGTTTCATAAAACTTCAAGCAGAATATAAACATTACCTATGCTATTACCTTAACAATTTTTCCTATTATGTCCCTCCATGTACTCTATGGTCCAGTAATACTGTTCTAATTGATCTGAAAACCATATCCATCTTCTGCCTAACCCTCATGTCTATACTTTCCTAGGATATCACACACACACACACACACACACACACACGCATGCATGCATGCACACACATTCACACATACACACATGCATATGCATATATTATTCACATATATGTGTATCTTTCATATATGTGTACATGTTGGTTTCTATGTCTTTTATACATGTACATATATAAATGAATGTGTAAATTGGTTTCCCTTTGAGAATGTAAGCTCTTTAAAGGCAGTTTTTTCCACTTTGTATCCCCAGTGTTCAAATAATTGTGTTTTTATTCTTTCATTCAAAGGTTTCTATACAATAGGAAAAAGAAAATACTTTGACATATCTGTGATTTCACTAATATAAATCACATGTTCTCCATGCTTCCTCATCCATGTTATTCTTACCCTCCATACGGAGTAAACCAACTTCCCTCAGACCTTTTAATACTAGAAGAGATAGCATATAAATTAATCCTCTTTAATTTTACTATAATTCACTATAATATTCTTTATTTTCTCTTATCTGTGCAAATGAATTTTAAATACAAATAATTATTCCTCATGTATTAAAATTTTACTTTGAAATAAATATTTTCATCCTACTATCTCTATTTTCTTTATCTTACAGATTTCTTTAAAAACTCACTGTTTCAATTAGCATAACTTGATCTTTCAAGGTATTCTTCAATTCTAGACCTTCTATTTAATTTATCAATATAACACTGATGTATTCTTAAGGCTATTGTCTCATTAACCATTGACTGTGCTAAGGAGAAACAAACACAACAAAATGGTTCTTGCCCTTAAGGAGCTTCCATTCTAATGGGAGAAACAACATATTAGGCATAAATGAAACCTATTATAAAGCAGTCTAGGCTGGGAAGGGACAAGCAGCTGGAAGGGTGAACCAGGAAAAGCTTAATAAAAGGAAGGTGGTATTTAACAACAACAACAACAAAATACCCACTGATGAAATCTATTATAGATAAGTAATGAACTGGGACCAAATTAAAGTATTACATTTGGAAAACTATACGGGGAGTTTGATGATCTCAAGTTTATTTTCTGCCACAAAACTTCATATTTTTAATGCCAATAAGAAATTCAATAATCCAAAGAACAATGGGAGTTCACATGATAGGTATAAGTAGATGGCATGGCATGAGAAAGTGACCATCTAGGGCATACAGAAGCAGAAAAGTGTGTGGGGGGGGGGTAGTTATGTAGTAATATAATTGATTTTCTTGCTTACTGTTATACGTGACACTAATCTCCTGTATGTGTCTTCAGATTGATGATCTCCCATGCCAAGAAAATATTCCCTCTTTTACCTCCACCTTTTAGAACTCCTGGTCTCCTTAAAGTTCCAGGTTAAATTGCATCCAGTCACCTCTGTGTTACTGTGTAACACAGTAAAGTGTTACTGCTGGGACTTGAATCCTCTATTCATTCCACAACTCCACAAAATAAATGCATCTTAAAAATAAACATGATGCAATAACTAACCATTATTCAAGAGAATGATGAAACAAGCTAGCCACTTCCTTAGAGTAAGGTGATAGACTCAGGATATGAAATGCATTTCATTTCTGGACACAGTCAATGTGGAACCTTGTTTAACTTGGCTCTGCATATTTGATACAGTTTTTCTTTCCTTAATTTTAATAGAAATGAGGGAGAAAAGCAGAGATGGGATTGCCCCTCTCCTTCAAAAATGAGGGTTATTGAAGTATTTTTAAATGTACAGAAGTAAATGGAATGAAGGCCAGAAGGAATCAGAGACAAACGGGACAGCTTTGAAAGTTACATTTTATACTTATTGTTATATTTTTTACTTAAAATTATTTAATACTTAATTATTGTATGCTTAAAATTATTTTGTCCTCATTTTATACTTAAATTATTGTTTTATACTTATTTTATTTTTATTTTATACTTGAATCACTTGTACTTAATTATTTTATGTTTATTTTATAATTTAAATTATTGCATATTTGGGATTATTTCATACTTTAAAATTATAACAATTCCTGGCCACAAAAGTCCCTCCTGAGATTTGTAGTTTTCCTGAGTTTTGAAAGAGAAGAAACTAACCTAGATCATCCCTAGGAGAGGGAAGAAAAGGTTTTCCACTAATAACAACAGTAAGAGTTTGGGGGATACAGGACTCTTGAGGAGAATGAAGAGCGAAAGAGGGAGAGGTGGCAGCCTTCTTAAGGCAAAAGTTAGTGACTGCCACATCTATAGTTTCCTTCTTTAAGAGCATGAGAGATGGGCTCTGTCTAAATGTGTATCCTGGAAGATTCATTTATCCTGGGCACTCACTCCAGTAGGAGTGCTGAGAGAAACAAGCCAGAGGGGAAGAACAGAGGAGAGAAAGGTCCTTCCCTGTCCCAGACTAACTTCCCTTTGGATTTTTCTTAAATTTAGTCAATTAAAGAATATATTTGCTGGATTTAATATTTTTTTAATAAACACTTACGGATAACCTTGTCCTTATTTTGCTGAATGAATCCTGGTCTGCAGCATGAGAGCCCAATTGGAGTCACACAAATGAGAAGGACTTTTCCTGGAGTGAGGTTGAAACTTCAATGCCTAGTCCACATCATAAAGTTTTTCTTGCTCTCTCTCTCTCTCTCTCTCTCTCTCTCTCTCTCTCTCTCTCTCTCTCTCTCTCTCTCTCTCTCTCTCTTCCTTTTTGGAGGGCAGTTGGGGTTAAGTGACTTGCCCAATACTTTTTATGTTAAATGTCTGAGGTCAGATTTCAACTCAGGCACTCCTGACTCCAGAGCCGGTGCTCTATTCACTGTACCATCTAACCGCTCCCAAGTTATCCTTTCTAATAGGAGGCATCAGCAGGAGGCATTTCATAACTCCCATTCTAAGTGCAGAATCCTAATGAATGATGGTCCTGTTTTTTAAATCTGCCTCATAAATTTGAGCCAAGGTTACAAAGAAAAAGTATACATAATACATATTCACAGTTTCATGTATAATAATCTTTTATGTTCTACTATATATAGAAGTGCTCATGTTAGCAGTTATGATAACAGTAGCATAAAATAAACAATTAAAAATAAACATGACTATTTTCATCACTTAATTTTGAAATCAATACAGGCAGATATTAGAGATATTGTGGGTTTAGCTCCAAATCACTCTAACTGACTGGATATCATAATTAAACAAGTCACATAAATTTTTTGGTTTCCCGCTGCACATAAAAATTTATATTAAGTGTGTAATAGTACTATGTCTTAAAAATAATGCACATATCTTAATTTTTAAAATACTTTATTGCAAGAAAAAATGCTAGCCATAATCTGAGCCTTGAGCAAATCGAGAATTTTTTGTTGGTGGAAGGGGAGGGTCTTGCCTTAATGTTGATGGCTGCTGATTGATCAGGGTGGTGATTGCTGAAGGCTGGGATCATTGTGGCAATTTCTAATAATAAGACAACAATGAAGGTTTTTTTGCATTTTTGACTCTTACTTTCACTTGAAAGCTTAGAGGCCATTGTAGGGTTATTGATTGGCCTAATTCCAATACGATCATGTCCCAAGGAATAGGGAAACCTGAGGAGAGGAAGAGAGACAGATAAACAGCCCACTGGTGGAGTAGTCAGCACATTCACAGTATTTATCAATTAAGCTCATTATCTTATATGGGTACTGTTCATGGCTCCCCAAGATAATTAAAATAGTAACATCAAAGATCATTGATTACAGATCACCAAAACAGATATAATAATAATGAAAAAGTTAAAAATATTGCAAGAATTATCAAAATGTGACATGGACATGATATGAGCACATGGTATTGAGAAAATGGCACCCACGGACTTGCCCAACACAGGATTGTCACAAACCTTCAATTTGTAAAAAATGTAGTATCTTCAAAGAGCATTAAAGCAAAGCACAACAAAATGAGGTATGCCTATAAATGTTTCTGTGTCTAACTGAAGAAATGATCAAATTAAAATTTAAAATCAAGGTTAACATACACTCCAAAGCATACACTAGGGGAAAACTAAACCATTCTTCCTACTCTGAATAATTCAAGCTAATATCAAAAGGCCATAGACAGCACATAGTAGAGACCCATCCCCTACCCCCGACTAACTTGTTATATATCTCCTTGAGAGGGTTAAATAATTAAGAGGTGCGGTATTAAGAATAATACAAGTAGTTCAGGAAATAGGATTTCAGACATATAAAGAACAATAGCATTTTCAAGGCTTTTTTTTTTCATTCCAACAGAACAGAAGAATTGTGCAATGAAAAGTATAGTGGGTCTGAAACTGAGGACCTGGATTCAGATGCCAGCTTTTCTTCTTATGAGCCATGAAAGTTAGCCATAAGGTAAGGCAGAGCTGATCCAGTCCTACCTCTTTACTAGGCCTTTACGCTGAGAAGCAGACATCACTAATTATTTCTCCTGTCTAATGTTGGGTCATGAGAGTCGTGGTGGTAGAGGGAATATGACATCCTGACATCCCTTAAGATACCATATGTAACAATATCCGTCATTTTCCCTCACCCCAAACAATCCATTTCTAAATCTTAACATTTCTGTCTTTGCAACATCTCTCACATACCCCTCTTCAGCCAGCTCACAAAACCAACACTAGTTCAGGTTCTCATTACTTCTCTCCTGGACCATTACTAGAAATTCCTAATTGATTGGTTTCTATGCCCCAAGATTTTCCTCACTGCAATCTATTCTCCATCCAGCTAACAAAGTTATTTTCCTAAAATATGTATCAAACCATTTTACTCCTCCCCTCAACAAGTGCCTTTGCCTGCCTATTATCTCTAGGATAAATTATAAATTTTGGTTTTTGAAGATTTTCATGATTTCCCCATTCTACCTTTCCAACTTTATTTGATGGTTCATCTAAACTGTCCTTCCATCTTTTTTGTGTGAGGTTTTTCCTGATCCTATTAGGTATTAACATCTTACCCCACCTGCCAAGATTACCTTGTATTTGTTTAATGTATTTTGTATGTTCCCAAGTACATGTATGTTATCTCCCTCACTTGAATATAAACTCCTTGAGGGCAGGTTCTATTTCACTTTTGTCTTTATAACCCCAGTACCCATTACAGTAAGTGGCAAATGGTAAGTCCTTAATTAATGCTTGTTGATTGATAATGCAATACATAAAACAGCACAAAGAGTGAAGTTACATTCTCTACACATTACAGATATTCTAACATTAGTCATCAATTAGCAACATACATCACCTCTTCCCCCATAATTCTTGTGGCATCATAATAAGCCTGGCCACTTATCAGGTAGACCTTGGAATCCTACAGTGACCTCCTTTCTGTTCATGCCTACATTATCCTCAGAACCACTAT
>JAQQSW010020490.1:0-10843 GCA_028646575.1 Pseudocheirus occidentalis | reverse complement strand
TAGAGAGGTGTTGGAGGAGGGCATAAAAGGGAACAGATTGTGGGAGGGGTCTTACAGTGTGATCAGTGTTCTGGGCTGGGTGGTAGGGACAAAAAGGGGAAAAAATTTGTAACTCAAAACCTTCTGGAAATGAATGATGTAACCAAGAATGTAAATTAAAATTTAAAAAAAAGAATCATAATCCTACAATATGTTGTTTACAAGAAACATATTTGGCTTGGCATGGCTAGGTAGAATAGAGCATTGGCCCCAGAGTCAGGAGGACCTGAATTAAAATCTGGCCTCAGACACTTAATGCTTACTAGCTATGTGACATTGGGCAAGTCACTTATCCCCAATTGCCCTACCTTCCCTGCTCCAAAGAAGCAAAAAAGAAAAGAAAAGAAAAGAAAAAAAAAGAAAAGAAAAGAGAAACACATTTGAATCAGAAGGATACACATGGAGTAAAGTTAAAAAGGTGGAACAGAATATAATATGCTTCAGCCAAAGTAAAAAAAAAAAAAAGAACAAAACAGGGGTAGCAATCCTGATCTCAAGCAAAGTAAAAGCAAAAATAGATCCAATTAAAAGAGATAAGGAAGGAAACTACATTCTGTTAAAAGGTACCATAGACAATGAAGCAATATCAATACTAAACATATATGCATCAAGTGCTATAGCATCAAATTCTTAGAGAAGTTAAGGGATTTGTGGAAAGAAATAGATAACAAAACTATATTAGAGGGGGATTTCAACCTCCCCCTTTCAGAACTAGATGAATCTAACCACAAAACAAACAATAAAGAAGTTAAGGAGATAAGTAGAATTTCAGAAAAGTTAGATATGGTTGATCTCTGAAGAAAATTGAATGGGGATAGAAAGGAATGTGCCTGTTTCTTGGTGGTACATGACACCTACACAAAAACTGATAATGTATTAGGGCATTAAACACCTCACAATATAGTGCAGAAGGGCAGAGATATTTTTAAATTTTATTTATTTACTTTTACTTTACAACATTCAGTTACACAATCCCCTTCCCTCTCTGCCCCATCCCCCCCAATGGAGGCATACAATTAAATATAGGTTCTACAAATACCTTCATATTAAATATTAATCAAATTGTAAAGAAGAATTATAACCAATGGAATGGAAAATGAGAAAGAAGGAATGAAACAAAACAAAAGAGAAAAGATAGAGGCAGTAAGTTTGCTTCAATCTGGATTCAGACTCAGTAGTTCTTTTTCTGGATGTGGAAGTCCTTTTCTATCATGAGTCTTTTGGAGTTGCTTCTAACCTTGCATTGATGAGAGAAGCCCAGTCTATCAAAGTTAGGCATCACACATATGATGTGTCTATAACTCTGTACAAAGTTCTCCTGCTTCTGCTCTCCTCACTCAGCATCAGTTTATATAAGTCTCTCCAGGTTATTATAAAGTCCATCTGTTCCTTATTTCTTATAGCTAAATAGTATTCCATTACCTTCATATACCACCTTGTTTAGCCATTCCTTAGTCGATGAACATCCCCTTGATTTTCAATTCTTTGCCACCACAAAAAGAGCTACTATAAATATTTTTTGTCCATACAGTTCCTTTTCCTACTTCTATGATATCTTTGGGATATAGCACTAGAAGTGGTATTCCTGGGTCAACGGGTATGTATATTTTCATAGTCCTTTGAGAATAGTTCCAGATTGCTCTCCAGAATGGTTGGATCAGTTCACAACTCCACCAATAATGCATTAGTGTTCCAATTTTTCAACAACTTCTCCAGCATTTATCATTTTCCTATTTTGTCATCTTAGCCAATCTGACTGATGAGATGTGGTGCTTCAGAGTAGTTTTGATTTACAAGAAAGGTAAAAATATTAAATGCATCTTTTTCAGATCATGACGCAACAAAAATTACATGCAATAAAGGGCCATGGAAAGATAGGATAAAATAATTGGAAAGTAAATAATCTTATACTAAAGAAGGAATGGGTCAAACAAGTCACAGAAATAATTAATAACTTCATCCAATAGAAGAACAATAATGAAACAACATACCAAAACTTATAGGATGCAGCAAAAGCTGTTCTTAGTGGAAGTTTTTTTTTAAAATCT
Source organism: Pseudocheirus occidentalis (assembly GCA_028646575.1). Classification (NCBI taxonomy): domain Eukaryota; kingdom Metazoa; phylum Chordata; class Mammalia; order Diprotodontia; family Pseudocheiridae; genus Pseudocheirus; species Pseudocheirus occidentalis. Next base: position 8,756 of record JAQQSW010020490.1, on the reverse strand, counting down.
CTAAATGTTTACATGAATAAAATAGAGAAAGGAGAGATCAATGAATTGGGCATGTAATAAAAAAGCTAGAAAAAGAAAAAAATTTAAAATCCCCAACTAAATACCAAATCAGAAATTCTGAAAACCAAAGGAGAGATTAATAAAATTGAAATTAAGAAAACAATTGAACTAATAAATAAAACTGAGCAGTTTTTTAAAATTTTAAACAAGAAGAAAACCAAATTACCAGCACCACAAATTAAAAGGGTGAATTTACCATCAATGAAGAGAAAATAAAACAATAATTAGGATCTATTTTGCACAATTCTTTGCCAATAAATAAGACAATCTTAGTGAAATGGATAAATATTCACAAACATATAAATTGTCCAGATTAACAGAAGAGGAAATTAAATACTCAAATAAGCCCATTTCAGAAAAAGAAATTGAACATTCTATCAATGAACTCTCCCAGGCCCAGAAGGATTTACAAGTGAATACTATCAAACATTTAAAGAACAACTAATTCCAATACTATATAAACTATTTGGGAAAATTGACAAACCTAAACCAGGAAGATCCAAAACAAAGAAAGAAAATTATATACCTTAATGAATATAGATTCCTTAATGAATATAGATTCAAAAATTTTAAATAGAATATTATCAAAGAGATTGCAGCAATTTATCTCAAGGATAATACACTATGACCAGGTAGGATTTATACCATGGATGCAGGACTTGTTCAATATTAGAAAAAATATCAACATAATTGACAATATCAACCAATAGGAATCATAAGATTATCTCAGTAGGTGCAGAAAAAGTATGTGACAAATACAACACCCACTCCTATAAAAAATATTGGAGTCCATAAGAATAAATGAAGTCTTCCTTAAAATGATAGGTAGCACCTATTTCAATCTATCAACAAGCATTATGTGTGACGGGGATGAGCTAGAAGCATTTCCAATAAGATCAGGGGTGAAACAAGGACATCCATTATCACCACTGTTATTCAATATTGTACTTGAAATGTTAGCTTTAGCAATAAGAGAAGAAAAAGAAATTGAAGCAATTAGATTAGGCAAAGAAGAAACAAAGTTATCACTTTTTGCAGATGATATGATGGTATACTTAGAAAATCCTAGAGAACCAAGTAAAAAAATACTTGAAATAATGAACAAATTTAGCAAGTTGAAGAATATAAAATAAACCCACACAAATCATTGACATTTCTATCTATAACTAACAGATCGATAGTGAGAAATAGAAAAAAATCCACTTAAAGTTACTGTTGACATTATAAAATATTTGGGAGTCAACCTGCCAAAACAAACCCAGAAATTATATGAACACAATCACAAAACACTTTACACACAAATAAAGTCGAATCTAAACAACTGGAAAAATATCAGTTGCTCATGGGTGGGCTGAGCTAATATAATTAAAATGATAATTCTACCTAAATTAATTTGAATAATCAGTGTCATACCAATCAAAAATTTATTATATTGAGTTAGAAAAAAATAACAAAATTCATCTGGAAAACAAAAGCTACAGAATATCAAGGAAATTAATGAAAAGAAATGCAATGGAATATTGCCTAACTGTATCAGAGCTTAAATTGTATTATAAAACAGCAATCATCAAAACTACCTGTAACTGGCTAAGAAATAGAGTGGTGGATCAATGGAATAGGTTAGATATGTAAGACACAACAGCCAACAACTATAACAATTTACTATTTGTTAAACCCAAAGACTCCAGCATCTGGCATAAGAACTCACTATTTAGCAAAAATTGCTGAGAAAAGTGCAAAATAGTATGGCAGAAACTAGGCATAGACCAACATCTTACACCCTATACCAAGATAAAGTCAAAATGAATACATCATTTAAATATAAAGATTAATAATATAAGCAAACTACGTAAGAAAGGAATAGTTTAGCTGTCAGACCTATGGAAAAGGGGAGAATTTATGACCAAACAAGAGAAGGAAAACATTAAAAAATGGATGATTTTGATTATATTACATTGAAAAATTTTTGTACAAAAACAATGCAATCAAGATTACATGGGAAGCAGAAAGCTTGGAAACTTTTTTTTTTACAGCCAGTGTCTCTCATAAAGGCCTCATTTCTAAAATATATAGAGAACTGAGTCAAATTTGTAAGAATACAAGTTATTTTGCAATTGACAAATAGCCAACGGAGATGAAAAGGCAGTTTTCAGAGGAAGAAATTGAAGCTATCTATAATAATATGAAAAAACTGTCTAAATCACCACTGATTAGAGAAAAGTAAATCAAAATGACTCTGAGGTACGACCTCACACTAAGCAGACTGGATAACATGATGAAACAGGAAAATGGTAAATGTTGGAAAAGATGTGGGGAAATTAGAAAACTAATGCACTGCAAACTGATCCAACCATTCTGGAGAGCAATTTGGAACTATATGCAAAGGACTATAAAATGTGCATACCCTTTGACACAGCAATACTACTTCTAGGTCTGTATGCCAAAGAGATCATAAAAACAAGAAACAGACTGATACATACAAAAGTATTTACAGCAGTTCTTTTGTGGTGGCAAAGAAATGGAAATTAAGGCAGATTAAAGATGGTGGTATAGAAGCAGTCCCCAGCTCCCCCCATATCCACCACGAATACCTAGAAAATATGACTCCAAATAAATTTTAGAGCTCCGGAACTCATAAAATGAAAGAGAAACAAGGCTCCTGATGAAGACAGCCCAGCAGACAGACAGCAAGGGCTCATCATAGCACGCTGGGAGAAGAGCCCAGCCCCATGTGGTTTTAGCCCCAGGGCAGCCAGGACAAGCTGTGGCTGGAGCTTTCAGCAGAGCAGATGACCGGCAACTGTGGTGGTTTCCAGAATTACCAACCCATAAGAGCCAAGGACAAAGGGAAAAGGTCAGTGGAACTCAGCTGTATTTTGGGGAGAGGATATGGCTGTCTGCCCCCAGAGCAAGAAAGCAGAGGAAGCAGTGGCCCTGCAGCCACTTCCACATGACTGCTTCAAAAGCTGCAGGACTGCAGACTTTGGGGGTGGGGGAGGGGGGGGGGTGAAGCAATCATTCAGAGGCTAAGGGCTCTGGCCTTGAACTGCCTGGATTGGTATTGTGGTCTTGGGTGGTGGCTCTGAGGTGTGTTTTCAGTGAGCCAAAGCTGGTGGGGGCTGTAAAGACAGCCTCCTAATAGCTGTGGCAGCTGCAGAAACCCCAGTGATTTGGGACAGAGCTTTCCCCTCTGAAAGCAGAGTTCTACTGAGCCCAAAAGTCAAGTAACTGACTGGCAACATGAGCAGGCAAAGGAAGCAAAGAAAGCTCAGCAATCCAACTTTAGATTGCTTTTTGGGGGACAAAAAGGATCAAAGCATGGAAAAGGAGGAAGGAAGCACAGTCAGAACTCCCACATCAAAAGCTTCCAAGAAAATTGTAGACTGGTTACAAGCCACAGAAGAGCTTAAGAAGGATTTTGAAAACCAAATAAGAGAAGTGGAGGAAAAACTGGTGAGAGAAATGAGAATGATGCAAGAAAATCATAATAAGAGAGTCAACAATCTGACTGAAGAAAATAACACATTAAAAACACTTTAAAAAAGCTCAAATGGCAAAAGAAGTCCAAAAAGCCAATGAGGAGAAGATTGCCCTAAAAAGTTGAATTTGCTAGATGGAAGAAGAATCTCAAAGCTCACTGAAGAGAATAATTCCTTCAGAATTAGAGTAGAACAAATGGAAGCAAATGACTTTATGAGAAATCAGGATACTATTAAACACATCCAAACAAATGAAAAAAATAGAAGGCAATGTGAAAGATCTCCTTGAAAAAAACCACTGACCTGGAAAATAGATTCAGGAGAAACAATTTAAAAATTATTGGACTACTTGAAAGCCATGATCAAAGAAAGAACTTAGAAAGCATCCTTCAAGAAATTCTCAAGGAAAATTGCCCTGATATTTTAGAATCAGAGGTCAAAATAGAACTTTAAAGAATTCACCATTCACCTCTTTAAAAAGATCCCCAGAAGTAAACTCCTAGAAATGTTATAGCCAGGTTATGGAATCCCCACATCAAGGAGAAAAATATTACAGGCTGCCAAGAGAAAACAATTGGAATACTGTGGAAACACAATTAGGATAACCCAGGATCTAGCAGCTTCTACATTAAGAGATCGAAGGGCCTGGAATATGATATTCTTGAGGTCAAGGGAGGGAGGATTAAAACCAAGAATCACTTACCCAGCAAAACTGAGTATAATGTTTCAGGGAAAAATATGGTCATTCAATGAAGTAGGAGACTTTCAAGCATTCTTGAGGCAAAAAACCAGAACTGAATAGAAAATTTGACATTCAAATACAAGAAGCAAGAGAAGCATGAGAAGGCAAACATGAAAAAGAAATCATAAGGAACTTATCAAAGTGGAATTATTTACATACCAACATGGAAAAATGAGAATTGTTACTTATGAAACTTTTCTTAGTATGAAGATAGGTGAAGGGAACATAAATGTCTATATCTATATCTATATCTATAGGTATGTCTATATCTATATCTGTATTTATACATACATATATGTCTATATAGAAGGGTATATGTGCATATGAATACATATGGGAGTGTGTGTATATATGTGTACATAGACAAGGTACAGGATCAATTGAATCGGAAGGGATGCTATTTTAAAAGGTGAAATTAAGAGGTGGGAGACAAGTAAAATGAGAGGAGACAGGGAGAGATAGAATGGGGTCAATCATTTCATATAGAAGAGGCAAGGGATAATTGTTACAATGGAGGGGAAGAAAAGGAAGGCAAAACAGAATGGGTCAACTTTACTCTCATTGAATTTGGCTTAGGGAGGGAATGACATACTCTCTGAATTGGGTATCTTTCCCTTCATGAGAGTAGGAGGGATGGGGATAAGAGAGGGGATGATGGAGGGGAGGTCAGGTTGGGGGGAGGGTTGTTAGAAGCACACACTTCTAAAGTAAAGGGACAGGGACAAAGTAGAGAATAGAACAAGGGGAGGGTGGGATAGAAAGGAGGGAAATATCATCAGTGTTACACAATATGTCCATTGTGGAGATGTTCTGCATAACTACACATGTACCATGTACAGCCTGTATTGAAGTGCTTATCTTTCCAGTGTGGGTGGGTGACAAGGGAGGAAGGGAAAAAATATAGAATTTAAAGTTCTAAAATCATATGCTAAATATAAAAATTATTATTATTATCTACATGCAACTGGGAAATAAGATATACAGGCAATGGGATAGGGAGATTCATCTTACTCTACCAGAAAGTCAGAGGCATGATGGGGGAGGATAGAGGAGAGAGCAGATTGGGGGAGGGTGTATACAGTAGGGTCACTGTTTTGGGGGAGCGGGTAGGGGAAAGAAAGGGAGAAATTTTTTAACTGAAAATCTTGTAGAATTCAAAGATAAAAATTAAAAATAAACAAAACTTAATTTGGAATTGGAAATTGAGGGAATGCCCATCAATTGGGGAGTGGCTAAACAGATTGTGGTATATGAATGTAATGGAATACCATTGTGCTATAAGAAATGATGAGTAGGCAGACATCATAAAAACCTGGAAAGACTTATATGGCCTGATGCAGAGTGAAATGAGCAGAACCAGATGAACGTTATCCACAGTGACAGCCACATTATGCAATCACTGACCTTGACAGACTTAGCCCTTCTCAGTAATGCCAGAATCTGAGCAACTCCAAAAGACTAATGTGGGAAAATGCTATCCTCATTCAGAGAAATAACTTTGGAGTCTGAATGCTGAATGTTTTGTTTTGTTTTTTCTTTCTTGTGGTTCCACCCATTAGTTCTAACTCTTCTTTACATCATGACTAATGTGAAAATACATTTGATATAAATGTATAAGTTGACCCTATATCAGGTTGCATGCCATCTTGCAGGGCAGGGAAAGGTTGTATGAGAAAATTCAAAGCTCAAAATCTTATGGAAGCAAAAGTTAAAACTAAAAATTCATTCATTAATTATTTTTAAAAAGAGAGAACTGGAGTTAGAGACCTGGAATTACTATATTCTAGTCCTTACTCTGACATTAATAATATAACTTTGGATGAATAATTTGTCTGGCCCTGAGCTTACTGTTTATACAATTTAGGTTCTAGATGATTTCTAAGGACCCTTCCAACACTAATATTCCATGAATCTTTGAAAACGAACCTTAGAAATCTCATGGCATACAGAAGAGCACTGGATTTGGAGTTCAGAGAACTTGGGTTAAAATTCTGGCTCTGCTTCATTTTCCTTATCTAGAAAATGAGAGGAATTCAGATCAACAAGTTTTCCTAACGTCCAATACATTTATCTGTCCTTTTAGCAAAAAGAAAACTCTTCAAGTGAAAGATTAAGCATGCAATCATGTGCACATGCTTTTTTAAGCTTTTTTCTGTAATTGTTTTTAAGATTATACATTGTGTTACTGATATTTATTTTTAGTCCTCCCTTGCATTCTGCTATACACACGATATGCTTTTTTTCTTATTTTGTATTTGTTTCAAGATTTAAGTTTATGTTTCTCATTGTGTATTTAAGTTTCAATGGTAAAGAATAAAGAAAAAATGAATAAATAATATGCAAAAAAAAACAGGGGAGGAGAGGAAATCATTGTTTCAGCATTGGGAGAGGGTACCACTGATAAATGCTCCATACTTGAAAAGGGATATCTTGCAAAGGGATATGGGAAGCCTAGTACTGAGTATAATCTGCAGGGAGTTGGTGCTTCTTTCTGCCTCAGAAATGGGAATGAAAGATCCTGAAGAGAACTGAGACCCAGCAGAATGGGAAGGCATGGACCCAGGGAGGCAGTTTCCAAGTAAATGGGGAAGGGAGAAAAGAGTAGTCTGAGAAGTGGACCATGAGACAAAAATGGATGAGAACTCTTGCTTAAGCTCCTACCTAGTTTTCTGTAACAGGATTTCAGATTGCATTCACTTTCTTGGCTCCTGACACTAGAATTCAATGACACATTGAGTTTAAAGTTCACAAAAATTGACAGGTTTTATTTGTATTTCCCTACATGAAGTTCTATCTAATCACCATTCCCCTATATTTCTATATTTCTATTTCTATATTTCTGGAATTGAGCTTTTGAAATTTAGTACAGGCCTTAGCATTAATCGCTAATAAATTGCATCTTGTTATTGAACCTGTGGGAGCTAATGAGGTCACCCAGAAAGGATGAAGAGAAAACAGAGGACCCCAGGATATCCATATTTAAGGAGTGAAAAATGGATTAAAAACTATATGGGACTGAGCACTTTAGGTTCAATATTGGAACAAAATGAGATACTTAAAAGTCATTAAACAGTTAACAAAAAAAGATTTACTTGACCATAGTAGGAAAATATTCAATGAGAATAGGTATTGAGAACCTCTAGTGTTGATTCAGCTGAGCAAAGTTGCCATCTTGATCCAACCAGCGAAGCATCTGAGAGCCCTGCTGCCCCATTCCAGGTCCTCATGGCTTCCTTGTTCTTAGATCATGAGAAAATGATTATCAATAGTCTGAGCTCTTATGCCCTTGAGTCAAGCAAGTCTTGAGGAATATCCAATATCTTTTAAGCAAATACTAGTCTAACCTGCATTGAGAAGTGGTTAAGATATTGCTACTACTACAATGATGCATCAAACTGTAACCAAGAGCTCCAAATTTGCTCTGTGCAGAGATTCCTCTGGTATTTCAAAATAAAACTATTTCTATGTCCCCATAGATAGAAGTAAAAGGGTCCTAGCTTCCATGCACTCAAGGTAATAATGGATGTTGAATATAAAGAAGCTTTTATTTTACCACACACAAATAATATCCATTTACAAAGAATTTCTTTATATCAGTGGATAAATTCTCTTACATTCTGAATAAATGCAAACTACAGTTTGAATTTTCCAGTGGAAATTCTAATTATGGACAAAATAAGACAGAGCTAGAATTAGGGGAGGGTTAGTCTCATGACACTAAACCTAGTTCCTATAAACTGAGAGCTTAGGATCAGGGATCATAGGTTATATTATATTTAGCCCATTTTTTCCAGCCAGTGGAGTTCTGTAGAGATTTATGATTGCGTAATTAAGTTTATTAGTTATTTTATCTATCTCCCTTCTCTTTTAGCTTTATATCAACCAAAAATTTGATAAGTAAACATTCTATTTTTGTTATGTAGTCTTTTTTCAGTTATGTCCAACTCTTCCTGATCCCATTTGAAGTTTTCTTGGAAGAAATACAGGAGTGATTTGCCATTTCCTTCTCCAGCTAATTTTATAGATGAGGAAACTGAGGCAAACAGTGTTAAATGATTTGTCCAGCATCATCCAGCTAGTAAGTATCTCAGACTGGATTTGAATTCAGGTCTTTCCAAGTCTCAACCCAGCCTTCTACCCACTATGCCACCTAGCTGTCTAAGCTTTCTATGCCTTCTTCCAAGTAAATGATAAAAACTGAGCAGATAAGACCTAAGAATATTTGATAGAATTAAACACTTTGAGATCAAGAACTATTTCATTTTTGCCATTACAACCTTTATTTTTCTTTTTTTTTTAATTTTAATTTATTTTCTTGGTTACATCATTCATTTCCACAAGGTTTTGAATTACAAATTTTTTCCCCTTTTTGTCCCTACCACCCAGCCCAGAACACTGATCACACTGTAAGACCCCTCTATTCCCTTTTATGCCCTCCTCCAACACCTCTCTAGCTTTCTAGCAGGGCAGGGAGC
>JAQQSW010020489.1:0-10844 GCA_028646575.1 Pseudocheirus occidentalis | reverse complement strand
CTGGCTTCACCCTCTTGGGCTTAGATTCCATACTGTCTTCCTTCCCCTTTTCTCAGCCATGCCTAAGCCTGAGGCTGTTTCCACTAATTCAATATTTTACTCTGGATGAGGCATTTAACTCTGGACTTTTCTGGGTCAGGGAGGGGTGATCAGAGCTGCTAAACTTTATTCCTCCATCTTGGCATCTGGAAGTTTGGGTGTATAATTTTAAACACCCACGTTGCCCCAGGGAAAGCTGCTGACCCTGCTGTGGGCCCTGAGTTTTTTCCTACCCAGTTTGATTATCCTCTGTCCTGTGGTGAGATGGCTGCAAACCCCTTTGGCTGGGTTAGTCTGCTGTACTCTGCTCTCAGCTCCACACTGGTGTGGCTCCTGTGTTCTCTGCATACTCCTTGCCCAGACTTGAGTAGGCATTTTTCTGGACTGGGAATCTGCCACGCTCAGTCTCCCATTGGGTTCTGTCACTCTTAAATCCATTCAAATTCACTTTTTAGCCTTTAGTGACGGAATAGTTTGAACACCTTAGGAAAGCTACTGCTTCTTTTCTGCCATCTTAGCTCCACCCCGACTTCTGACTTTTCTACCGTGATCCCAAGTCAAATACTTTCCCTGGCACTCTCCCATCCTTTTTCTACCTTACTTTTGTCCTGTCTTCCCTAATTAAGATTGTAAATTTCTTGAAGTCAGGACCTGTCTTTTTTCTTATTTATTTCCCCAGAACTTAGCCTGACACATAGTGGATCCTTCATGTTTTCTGATTAACTGAATGTAAGAAACTTTTTGAAAGAACTCTGGCAACCTCTGAAAGTATTCCATAAACATTAAGTATGTGGTAATCTGAGATTAATTCCAACTTAAAAAAACCCAAATCCATCATTTTACTAAAAGATCTTAAATTGATGATTGAAAAGATGCAAACAAATTGTGTTTAATAGAAGCTTTCATTATAAAATTATCATTAGGTAATATTGAAAAACTCTGAACTTAAAGATGGCTCCTGTCAACTTTATGTCACTTTTGGCATAGACATCTATTCTTACATTTAGATTAGAAACAGACTTGAGAGTCAAAGAACAAATGTATAAGTTGATTTCAAATGGCTCCTGAAAATTGGCATATAATTTCCCATGTTTTGCATTACAATGGACTGAAGTAACATCAAAGCCACAGCCAGACCTATTGATTTGCACTTCAGTCAGTATGTGGTGATGAGGTAGTGTTGAGGTTTAGTTTCTGCCCACCTAGTTCCCCCAAACTGTTGCAGTTACATAATGTGTTGTGGTGGAACCGTCTCAAAGAATTCAGCATCAGACCACCTCCAACCCAGGCATTTCTTGTGATTGACACCTCTCATGGAGTGGGCAAAGTTCCAAGAGGAACCAGCAACTTCAGAGAAAGCATGATGGATTTTTATAGGGTAAAGATGATGATTACACAATCAAAATTTGCATAGAATACAGGAAAACGATTAATACTATAAAGCCAGGAGTTTTTTTTTAAAGGAATTAAGTAATAGAGGAGGGGTTCTAGCCTCAGCAGAAGGCACAGGCACTATTGTATGGTGGACCCCTTCTATGGTTTGGTGATCAAACATCCTGCTCTACATCCTGGTGGTGGTGTCTTCTGATTGGCTAGCTATTAGATAGATAGTGAGGTATTATGGTCCTGTCTTGGAGTAAATGGATGATGTGATTGTAATTGAGTACAAGAACACACCTGTTCAAATGTGTAGGAATGGGTCTAGGTGTAGGCCCTAGGTAGAGTCAGTGACTGGGTTCCCATCACATGGACACACCTGCTATTTCTGTGGAAACTCAGAGTCCAGGGACACACCTGTTGTTCTAGAGAGCAGTGAGGCATATATGAAGTAGTTAGGGTATTGACGGTGTGTGTGTGTGTGTGTGTGTGTGTGTGTGTGTGTGTGTGTGTGTGTGTGTGTGGCTAGGTACAGTAGGGCCTATAATGGAGTTAGGATATTGGGGATGGGGGCAGATTTATTAGGATTCCAACAGTAGGGTGCAAAATGTTGGATTCAATCCCAGAAACCATCTGGAGCCACTGACTGACTCCTGACCCAGGACCAAAACCTAGAAACCTAACTCTCTTCTCTCCTGTTATAGTGTTGATGGAAATCAGCACACCCAAAGTTATACAGTGAATCAAAGTATTTTTATTTTAATTTCATTTTACTTTATTTGTCCTTTTGTAGTGTTTTCTTGGAGGCAGGGCAATTGGGAATAAATTACAACTTGGATCCTGGGTGATTCAAGTGTTTGATCTGAAATGATACGGGTCAGGTCCCATCTCTCTGTGAAGCAGGCTTCCTTCAAACACATTGTACTTTAGGATAGCTGTCATTTGTCTCTATTCCACAGTGGTTATTCTTGTCCCTGGCCATTAAAATGTACCCATTGTTGCCCCAAGCTTTACCCCAGCTGAAAAGAAAGTTAAGTATTAAGTTTCAGAGCACCATTCACAAGCAAATTTTTAATTTAAGGGCACAAAACGTCCTGAGAAATTATGTGACAGAATTCAGAAAATGAGTTGGATCTTTTAGAAAGCAATGAAAATACTTGCTTGTGGCAACTTTGTTGTGGTGTAGTTGATTAGTTGTGTCCACCTCTTCCTGACCACATTTTTAAGTTTTCTTGGCAAAGATACTGTATGGGTTTGCTATTTCCTCCTCTGGCTCATTTCCCAGATGAGGAAGCTGAAGCAAACAGAGTTAAGTGACCTGCCAAGGGTGACACAGCTAGGAAGTATCTCAGGTCTTATTTGAACAGAGGTCCTCCCGACTCCAGAGCCAGTGCTCTCTATCTACTGGGCCACCCAGCTGCTCTATTCCTGACAGTCACCCATTCAACAATAGCCACTTTCAGATTTTCCAAGGGAAATGCTTTTCCCATAGCACTTTGTGAGTCAATCTGAGAATAACTGTATTAGAACCATCCCACAAAAGTATTATCAAGTCATAAGTGGTCACAGAAACTATGAGGAATCATTGGGGAGCTCACAGTCTACTCTGGATCTTAAAAGCCCTGCCACCCATGAACATCCTTTCTTCATTTCACAGGATCCCAGTAACTCCATCCTTCTTTCTCCTCCCCCTTTCTTCAAAATGAAATAACTAGACACTGGCAACAAACAAGTCAGTGACTTTTCAGGCAGGATGTTGGGTTGCCTGTTCTTGACAATCCAGTATTCCATTCTAGATTTTTCATCAACACCATAGCCCACAACCAACATGGCACGATTGAACTGCTCTCTTCTGCATTTTGGTTCATAATAAACACCTAGGATATTCAAGTAAAATATGGACTTGGGAAATACTATCCAGTGAATGGCAATAATATGGGGAAGTGCGTTGTTACAGAAACAATGAAGAACCAATGCTCACCAGACTTATAGAATTGTAAGGAGTTATGTGATGCATCAATAGCAATAGAACTGGTGCCCACAGTTGCCACAGCCTTTGTGAGAACACTTTTGTTTCCTGATGGGATGTCCACATATCCACTGATATAAGGACCTATATGTTCTGGCAGATAGTGACAGTTACCATCCTTTAAAAATCAAACAGATAAAAGGTTTGGTCTAATATCATCACTGGCATTGCCCGGATGAATTTAAAATTGGTGGTCATAAAATTAATAAATATCTCTGGACAATGTTCTCTTATCAATTTATGAAATGAACAACTTGAGAGGAGAGCTGCAGGTGGGTGAGTAAAGGACTATTTGAAAGTCACATTGAAAGAAGGCATCAGGGGCGGCTAGGTGGCGCAGTGAGTAGAGCACCGGCCCTGGAGTCAGGAGTACCTGAGTTCAAATCCGGCCTCAGACATTTAACACACACAAAAAAGCTAGCCGTGTGACCTTGGGCAAGTCACTTAACCCCAACTGCCCTCCAAAACAAAAAGCAAAAAAAAAAAAAAAGAAAGAAGGCATCAGAATGGAAACCAGAGAGCTGTTGATATTCTTACACTTCACTCCTAAGTCAACGTGCATCCTGCATGGATTCTAATGTATGGCTCTGTGGACACCATGTCTACTTGGGTTTGACACCAATGGGGTAAACCAACGTGAATTAGGGTGAGAGCCGGCTAGTTGTTATGTGTGTATGTGTGCACACACATACACACACACACATACATTTGTATAATCTAGTTGTTGTACAGCCCAATGAGAATCATGAAACTGAGGAGGAGAGGTTATCAGAAAATCAGGACAATAATTCCCCAGACAGGAATGTTTGAAGATCCAATGAGATTAAGTGAATAAAATGCTTTGTAAACCTTCAGGATGATATCAATGTCAGCAGCTATTATAAAATAAGATTCAATTGTCATTGAATTGCCTGCTCCTAAGGAGGCACTTGTGGGAGCTAGGGGGCAAGAGGGCATCAGGGTGGGGTACAAAGGCCAGAATGGATTTAGGGTCAGAGAACCTGGGTTCCAATCCAGACTTTGTCAATTAATACTATGTTTGTGATATTGAACAAATCATTGCAAAATGAACCCAACACAATCTATATACTTCCTAAGGCAACTAATTTTAATTGTTAATATATTTTGAATTCACTTGTAGATTTTGTTAGTTTAGGAAGGTGGGGATTAAAACCTTCAGTCCTTGCAGGCTTCCTCAACTCCCATCCCCCAAGCTGAGACTCTCCTTTCTAATACAGCTAAAACAAAATGATGGGGAATCCAATAACTATATTTCTATATTTACCTTTCCATCATATGGATAGGATTCATCTGTATCAATGCCTCCATTTTACTTCACATATTCAAAGGCACTATCCATGAAACCACTGCTACAGGCTTCATTGCTTTCAAACCTAGCACAGTCAATCAAATTCTGTTCACTAAGTGAAACAAGTTTGGTTGTCTTACAGAACCATTGCCCTTCCATGGAACCAGTTGTGCTAAATGCCCAGGAAGAACCACATTGACCTGAAAAAGTCAAAAGGAAGCATTAGTTAGTTTACAAGATAATCCCAGTCATCTTTATAAGACAGATGTAAAGAGTTTTAAATATGGAAGGGAACTTAGTCACAGAGCTGAGATGAAGCCTTTGTTTATCAATCCTTAGCTTCACTGACTTTTATCTGAGTTATGTATAGATTAAACCCAAGCGACTTTTAATACCTGCTCCTTAACAGGAGTTACATAGCCTTCATTTCTCCATTCTACAGATTCAGAGATCTCTTCAGAGAGAGGTTCATGAAACAAAGTTCCTTTGGTCTTCCTTTGAAATCTGTTGTGTCTAAAGTCATTCATCACTTGTCTGAATTCCTCATTTGTCTAAAATGAAAAAAAGGTGGGTTATATTAAGCATATTGGGAGCAAAAGATAACTGATTATTCAGTATTAACATCAAGTTCTTTCAACACACTCACCATATCTCCAAACTTGTTCATTTCCATCTAGAACTTATGTTTGCCAGCTCTGTGCTCCAGATTGTGCATTTCAATCATTTTCAAATTCTTTTCCTATATTGCTTGCCTCTGATTATATTCCTTCTGAAAGCAAGTAGAAAAAAGATGTAAGGTTCAATAAGCTTCTGCTTTTTTATTACACATTCAAGTGAAACTATCCTCAGACCAAATCCACTGTCAATAACTTGGTTAGCAACCAGTTGGGGTGGTAACCATATCCAAATATTACCATCTTAGAAAGGTTTCCAAACGCTGATGCTACAGACATACCTACCCTCTGAACATCCCTACCCTCAGGGTCAATCCTGACCCAACGAAACTCTTGTCTGTGTAAGCCCTGTCTTCTGGGTGAAAGGTCATTTCATTAGTCCAACTTGGACATATTGCACTTAACACAGCTGGGGAAAAAAGTAATTTAAAGTTTATCTGTCCATAGGCCCTTCTGTGTTGTGACTTCCATTGGTCCCATTTCGCATCTAAAGTTGAGTTAAATTATAGAGCAGCAGCTGCTATTCCTAAGCAGAGGAAAGCTAAACATCGGTAGAAATTCATGTTTCAACCTTAAGGAAAAAGAAAGAAAGAAAGAAAGAAAGAAAGAAAGAAAGAAAGAAAGAAAGAAAGAAAGAAAGAAAGAAAGACAGAAAGAAAGAAAGAAAAAAAAAGAAATGCAATATGTCCATGATTAAAAATGAAGCCAAATCAGAAATCCAAGCTCTAGTTTCTTTTTTTTTTTTTTTTTGGAAAATCTGGAAATGCTCCACATCATCAGGGATGAAGAAACCAGGAAAAGAGAGGGAGAGCAGTCCCAGATCAGATCTAGGAAGGAATCATAGTTCATCCTGGGGCTGGCCACTCCTCATTCCCAAATCTATCCCAAAGCTGATCCCTCTCAATTCCCCCGCCTACTTATCACTCCCTATCCCACTAAATGTGGTTCAAAAACACACCAGGGATTCCATAAGCAACCCTAATGAGCAGGGATGGGGTTCTGAGTTTAGTTGCTAGAGACAGATATTTAAATTTTCTTAATTAATGAGGAAATAGACAAACATACCCCTGAATTACACTGGAATTCCAGATGATGGGTTTAAATAGAACAACAAGTCAAGTAGTAAGCTGAGGTTTTATCAGCAAGTAAATGTGGTTAACTTCAGACCCTTTTAAACCTTGTTCCATTGTTTGTCTCAATTAAAAAATATATTTA
Organism: Pseudocheirus occidentalis; assembly: GCA_028646575.1. Lineage (NCBI taxonomy): Eukaryota > Metazoa > Chordata > Mammalia > Diprotodontia > Pseudocheiridae > Pseudocheirus > Pseudocheirus occidentalis. Next base: position 4,201 of record JAQQSW010020489.1, on the reverse strand, counting down.
TTTGTACATTTTATTTTTATTTCACCTCTATTTACAAATGTGTCCTCAAGTGTAATGTGGTTTAATGGAATTAGGGAAAGGCCTTGTTGTAGCTGCTTGCTTAACTAATGACTCTGAATAATGATAGGACTCAGTCTCTAATCCTCATATATCTTCTGTCCTTTCAGATGGAGTTAATGAAACACAACCCCCTGGCTGTGCCCAAATTAAAATCCTTCTGTTTATGAGTTTCTTACCAGGATGGTTATGTCCCATTGTAGAACTACCAGAAAAGTTTAATAAAGAGCCCATTTCACCCCTTCCCTTCACCTCCTCAGAAACCCTCTATATTTTTCACAGTTCCAGGTTGGGAGTGAGCATTATTAGGAAATCTGGTCCTAAAGAATTAATGGAGCCATAGAAATCCAAGAGTAGCTCACATCAGAGATTCTCAGAACGTTAGAGCTAGGAAGGACTTCAGAGATCGCCTAAGTCAGTCCTGCCATTTGACAGTTGAGGATGAATCCATCTGGCCAAGATTACAAAAAGTTAATGTCAGAGGTCGGCTTAGAACCTAGGTGTCTTGGCCTGTGCTCTTGTGCTCAATCTGTTTTACCTCTCATTCTCCCATTGGGATAATAACTTCAAAAGCTCAGACCTATGTGACTGTCCCTCACCTCTCCCAAGGACTCAAATTGCAGAATGGCCTTTTTATTCCACAGAAAACTGAGGTTCATAGATTTGCAGCTCGATAGAGCCTCAGAGGTGACCTAGGAAAACTGCCTCATTTCATAAACCAAGAAATGGAGGACCCAGAAAAGTGAAGGTGAAATGATTAGCCTGAGATCATAAAGACGATATGCTTTAGATGCAGGAGCTGAAACCAAGGACTCTGACCCCGAGAGCTAGTGGAGAGTGCACCATATAAAAAATCAAGTTATATAGTGCCTACCTATGGGGTTTACCATGTTGTAATAGACTCAATCTCAAAGAAAAGATGGGGACGGGAAGACTCAGGAAAAAAAGAGGTGATAATGGGGCCAAGAATATTGGAGGGGGGGAGGGAAGCCTAAATAATATGCAGGGTGTTTCATCAAGCAATGGACTTTCAACATCAATGAGAAGGAAAAATGGTAAAGGATCCCAGCAGGATGAGTATCTGAAGGGCATCTAGGGCAGGATAAAATAATTTGAGGGGGTGGGAGTGAGAAAAAGGAATGGAGGATTTGAAAAGGAAGTATTTATGGCTCATGTGAGGGCAGAAGGTAGTGAGGAAGGAAGTGAGAAAAGCTGGTAGGCCATGATATCTTAGTTATTGCATTATTAACTTGAAAGGGCAGAGGAGCCAGTGGCTATAACAAAATAATCGAGATTTGTTTTGGAGGCGGGTAATGAACAGAGAAAAGAAACAACTATTAGCTAGTCTTTGAGGAAAATTTGATGTTTCGAGGAAATTTCTGGGGTGACTTTCAAGGAGAAAGTTTTAATTTAATATTTGAGGTTAGGTGTTTGTCTTCTTTTAACCCTTCAAAGCAAACATGTCCCTCAGGTTTTTAGTTGGCCACATAATTGTTCAAGTTTTGCAATAAACTGAACTAGTTTGGATGGAATACAGAAGGGAAGTTCTTGGTAAAAAGGTCCTACAATAGGTCTCATATACTATTGCAGAATGAAGAAGTAATCCCTGGTCTGAAACAATCAGCTCTTGTGGTAGAGCTTGCTTAATGGGTAATCTTATGTGAAGGGCAAAGAGGATACAGTGAAAACACAGGAGATGCTTAGTTGGTCTGCTAGTCACAATCAGTTAATACACAACTGCCCACTCTTTGTGATTTGCAGGCATTCCCCACCCTGCCTCCTATATTAAATAAATCAAATGAGTATTGACATTCCATTATAGCTTCATTCCTTTGGGACTTGAAGGTTAAGAATATTCATGAATAATGTTAAAACATAAAACAGTTGTGGGGAAGGTCATGCACTAAGCTTAAGGCTCAAGCATTATCCCATTGAGATCTTTCAGGACACAGAACATTTCCTCTTTGTCTTTCTATTCCCCAGCATCTTGCATGCAGCAGGTGCTAAATTAATGTTTGTTAATAGAATTGATCAGTTGATAGATGATTCAACACCTGATAGCAAAAACAGAAGATGGGCTAGACACCTAAAGCAGGTGGTGATGGGGAGGAAGGAGATTCGGTGCAGGTAGGAGTCTATGGAAGAGTTGCCTTTGCTAGAGGAGGGGGAGAAGTAATATTAGGGAGGAAGTAGCAAGCACAGGTGGAAGGTCACCAAAGGTCAGGTTTATCTACTTTTGCTTTTGCCTAGAATCTATCGGGTGGGAAAGTTTCTATCAGAGCCAAGAGTCCCTAGTCTCCTTTGGACAGCAAGACCACCAAAGAGCTTCCCTCCTTTAGAGACGAGGAGGCAAGGGTCTAGGAAGATAACATGGTACCTTCAATGCCATAGTACCAATTATTGGGAGAATTTTTGCTAGAACTCAGGTCTCTAGATTCCCAGCCTAGTACTCTTTCCAGCACTATGAATTGACTCTATAAAGATAACTTTTTTTCCCCTTTTTTGGCTTCTGACTTTCCCTTGCATTCACCCAGGACACATTGGCTATGTTTGCATAGATGTGGCCAAACATGCTCTTGAGAATCCAATTACCTTGGGAGCTAATGGAAAATGCCCACATTCACTGAATGAACAAGGGTGTGTGCATGTTAATTAACCATGTAGTAAAGAGGTTAATTTAACCATTCAACTGGCTAATGAGCAAGAGTCTCACATCTCCAAACATCCTATCCTACATGTAGTAACCATAAACTCCCTAAATTGTTCAGATTTGTCATCACTATCACTGCCCATCAATCTGCCTTCCTCTAAAGAGTGATGAGCTTTTATTAAGTAGCTCCTGTGTGCTGGGCACTATGCTGAGTACTTCACTCTTTCCGTTTGATCCCCACCACCACCCTGAGAAGGAAGTGCTATTATCTCTATTTTATGGGTGAGGAAACTGAGGCAGGCAGGGGCTAAGTGACTTGTTGACTGTGGGTCTTAGAGAGTTAAATGTCTGAGGCAGGATTTGAACCTGGTATTCCTGACTCCAGGACCAATGCTCCCTTCACTGTGCCACCTCCCTGCCTTATGCATTATTATAATACTTACTGCAACCAATAAATACAGGCAAGCTAAGCAAATTTACACATTTCCCCTGTTTCAGAAGGTGTCTCACTTTATATTTCTCAGCCATCATCTGAAGCACCAGTCTTTTGAAGTCACGACTGTTCCCTGCATTGATCAGAGTTCTTCAGCTTTTAAACACTGTTTTCCTCACATTACTGTAGTCATTGCACATGCTCTAGGTACACAATCAGGCTGTCTTCATTTCCAGTCACTCTTACATGTCTTTGATCTCCTTGAGAATATTCTTAATTTCTTGCACACAATTCGTCATCATGATACATTGCCAAGAATGTATGAGCACCAACAGGTATCTCTATTACCCTTTAGAGGGCCCACACTTTTCACTCTTCAGAGCCACAGCACATGGTAGCTCATTCATTCCCATTTAGTGGTTTTGGAACCTTCAAGGAGTTCACAACAATGGCGCAAGGGGTTTTGCTAAGGGAAAAAAAAAACAATACCTTGAATTATGCCATAAGAAATAAATAATTGCAGAATATTTTTTATAATTATTTTTTAAAATTTTTCTTGTTTACATCATTCCTTTCCATGAGACTTTGAGTTACAAATTTTCTCCCCGTCTTTCCCTTACCCCCAATTCCCAACCAGCGATCACTCTGTAAAGCCCCTCCCCCAATCTGTTCTCTTTTATGCCCTCCTCCAACTCCACTCTAACTTTCTGATAGGGCAGGGACCCCAGTCCCTGTATATCTTAATTCCCAGTTGAATGTAGATAACAACAACAACAACAACAACAACAACAACAACAACAACAACATGTTTTGTTTTGCTTTTTTAATATTTGATTGTAGAGCTTTAAATTCTAGATTCTTTCAGTTCCTCCCTTGTCACCCACTCCCACTGGAAGGACAAGCAATTCAATACAGGCTGTACATGCATAACTATTCACGACATCTCCAGAGTGGACCTATTGTGAGAGGCTGATTATATGTCCCTCCTTCCTATCTTGCCCCCCCATTCTATTCTCTACTCTGTCCCTGTCCCTTTACTGAAGTGTGTGCTTCCAGCAACC
>JAQQSW010020488.1:0-10844 GCA_028646575.1 Pseudocheirus occidentalis | reverse complement strand
CTTGTGGAAATGAATGATGTAACCAAGAAAATAAATTAAAATTTAAAAATTAAAAAAAATATTATAAGGATAAACAACTTCAAAAGACTTAGTAACTCTGATTAACACAATGACCAACCACAATTTCGAAAGACTCAAGAATGAAACATGCCATCCAGCTCCAGACAGAAAACCTACGGACTCAGAGTGCAGACTGAAGCATGTTTTCTATTCTTTCTTTTTTCTTTCTTTTTTATGTGGCTGCAGTTGATATGGGAATTTGGTTTACATGACCATATATATTTGTAATGAGTTTTGCTTTTCTTGTCTTCTCAGTGACTGGGAGAAGAATATGGGAAAGGAGAGAATTTAGAACTAGAAATAAAATAAATTTTTTTAATTAAAAAAGGAAAAAAATAAAATGACAGAGTCAGACTAGCTGATCTTTAAGCTCTCTCCCAGCTCTAAAATCCATACAGGAGTGGGAGCCTGTGGCTTCGAGGTCACATGTGGCCTTCTAGGGCCTTGGGTGTGGAATTTTGAAGGAGTCCAAGTTTCACAGAACAAATCCTTTTATTAAGGGGATTTGCTCTGCAAAATTTGGATTCAGTCAAAGGGCCACACTTGAGGACCACTGCCTCAAGGCTGCAGGTTTCCTACCCCTGGATGACTATAATAGTGTACTGAGACATTACATGTTTTGGGTACTGACAGATTAAGCCAGGGTCACAAAGCCTCTGTGGGTTAGAAGCAACACTGGAACCCAAGTCTTTCTGACTCCAATGCTGGTTCTCCACTCGTGGCACCATGATGGCTCTCTTGTAAAGTAAGAACAAGATAGAATGTATAAGACATAAAAAATAAGGAGTATTAGGCAGGTGGGTGACCTAATGGATAGCTGGGTCTGGAGACAAGAAGATTTAAGTTTAAATCTGATCTCAGAGGGGTGTGACCCTGGGCAAGTCACTTAACCTCTGTTTGCCTCAGTTTTCTCAGCTGTAAAATGAAAACAATAATAACTCCCACCTTCCAGGTTTGTTGTGAGGATCAGATGAGACAATAATAAGGTAAGGCTCTTAGCACAGAGCCTGGCACATTTGTTGTTGTCATTTAGCTGATTAGCCGTGTCTAATTCTGGACCCCATTTGGTGTTTTCTTGGCAGAGATACTGAAGTGGTCTGCCATTTCCTTTTCCAGCTCACTTTAGCATATGAGGAAACTGAGGCAGGCAGGATTAAGTGACTTGCTCAGGGTCTCACAGCTAGGAAGAGTCTGAGGCTGGAAGGACTCTCTAGGGTCACCTAGTCCAACTCCCTTCTTTAATTCTGGCTGCTTCTTAGCAACTACAAAAACACTGTAGCTCACAAACTTTAGGGATCCTTCTCCCCACCCAGACTAATGTCTCATCATATAGGCAGATCTAAGGCCGAGCAAGCACTGAATACTGCCTTAGGTTGAATTTGTATTTGTAATATTGTTTGTAATAATTGTTTGTGTTTGTAATAATTCTTGCCCTTCAGGACCAAGGCCATGTAAGGATTAAGCAGGATCATTTTATTGGATACTTGACAAGAGGAGCCTGAGGAAATGACACCAGCCCTACACATTCTGTCAGACAGGGAAGAAAAATAAAGGAAAAAGCCAAGTGGTACCGGAGACCTGGGGTCAGACCCTGGCTCTGCCACTTGTTACTAGTGCAGCTGGAGCTGGTGTCTGTGCTAAATGTAGAACTTACCCTCCTGGGCTTCAGTGGAAATTGGACCAGCTGGTCTCTGAGGTCTTATGAGGTCTAAGTCTATGAGGGTGTCCTTGTTCACATTCCCTATGAGGCTCAATGTGTTGACAAGGCCAAGGAAATATGGCTATGTTCCCTCTTCACCTTTTTGAATCTTCATCTTCCTTCAAGGTTCAGCTTAAATATCGCCTCCCCCATCAAGCTTTTCCTGATTTCCTCTCCCTCACAAAGCTTTCTTCCTCCTCAATTATCTGTGTGCTGACCTTATTAACATGCATATGTCCTACATACATACACACAAACACAGACACACACACACGCTCTCACACTCACATGCTAACACAAATCCACACACATATACGTTCTTACATAAACACTGTTACACATAACACTCACATATTCACACATACTCATACACACACTCTCATGCATACATTCACACACATACACACACACACTCTCACATACTGACACACATTCACATACACTCACACTCATACACACACATACACACTCACATTCTCACACACACATTCTCACACACATACTTTCAAACACACATTCACAAACACATTCATTCTCACACTCACATGCACATACATACAAGTAAAATTTGCACTGTAAAAGGTCAAGAGATGGTTCTTTTTTAAATGTTTTCTTCGTATCTCTATTGCCTAGAACTGTGCTTTGCCTGGAGTAGGCTTTCCAGAAAAAAACCTAGGCAACCTGCCAGGAAGTCACACAGCAGGTTAAGGCAGAGCCTAGGTGGGACCCAAGATCTCCTGGCTCCTAAAGATCCCCTGGCTCCTATTCTGCTGGGTTTGTTTTTTCCCATTCTATCAATAATCACTATTATTCTATCCGATCCGATCCTGTCCTGTTCTATCCTATCCTATATTATCATACCTACTATATTTCAGGCACAGTGCTAAGTGCTAGAGAGATAAAGAAGGAAAAAGAACAAAAGAAAAAGAAAGAAATAGCCCTTGCCCTCAAGTTGCTTACATTCTAGAGGGATGGGGAAAGAGAAAATCAATGCAAGGTGTTTTTTGAAAGGAGGGTAGTAGCAGCCGGTGGTGGGCCAGGACAGGTTCTATGCAGCCATTGATACTTGAGTGTGCATCTTGTCCCTGGGTATGGAGCTAGGAGGTGGAACCTTTCAGTAATTCTGATTCTTATTAAATAGTTCTTGGCATCTCAGCAGAAATGATTGGCTTGGAGGAGGTTGAATTCATGAATCTATAATCCTATGAAGTATGCAGGACCTGAGCCCAGCCTTCTATTTTTTAAAAAGTGATTTATTTATTTATTTAACAAACAGACACAGGTGCATAATTCCCTTGAAATCTATGCCTGGAAAGGAGTTGCAGAGTATGATCTTCCTCCACCTCTAACTGAGCCGACCAGGCCTGGTTTCGTGCCCTTCCCTGGATCTTTCACACCCATCCCTCCCCTCCTCTCCAACTGACACCACTAGAGTCCAATTCCTAGCTGGCTGTCCTCAGGGCTCCTTTAACAGGGCACACTACTCGAGCCCCTGATGGGTTGCCCTGCCTGAAATATCTCGTTTTCCTAATGCAGAAAAGCCATCACATTATTCCTGTCCCTGACAGCCTTTGGAACCATCATTCCTTGGACAAATTACAGCCTTTGTGATTAAACTCCAGCCTACCTTTCTAACCTTTCCTCATACCATTCAGGTAATTACAGATTCAGAACTAGAAAGGATCTTTGAGGTTGAGTCCATCCCTCTCATTTTACAGGTAAGAAAACCGAGGCACAGAGAGTTTAAGTGAGATTTGTCATAGCTAGGAAGTGTCAGAAGTGAGATGTGAACTTCGATCTTCATGATTCCAATTGCAGTGTCCAATCAACAGGCCCAACAATGGTCTGAATGTCTCTTCTACAGGTTGTGCCTTTCTCCAAGAGCTCATAGGATTAGACCTGGGGGAAGTGGCATGTCTTTCAAAGGTGATCCAATCATTTACTATTCAATAAATACATGTTCAGCATCCCTTCTGTGCAGAGAGAGCACTACGATCCTTTGAGACACTGAATCTGGGTTGAGGAGAAGCAAAAACAAGATAAGACACAGTGTCTGCTCTCAGAGCTCTACATCATGGATCAGGCTTCAGACACAGATAATTCTATTGCCCATTTCAAGAGGGTTGCCCTAAAATAAATAGGTGCAGAGGACCTCTGTGAGATCTAACAAGGAAGGAATCAGGGAAGGCTTCCTGTAAGAGCTGGGATTTGAGGTGGGCTTTAAAGATTGGGTAGCAATACAATAGTCAAAGAAGAGGTAGAGGCTATTTCAAGAATCCAGCACAGTGTGATCAAGGTCAGGGAGGAAGGAGAGATGGGGTTGTGTTAGACGGCAGAGAGAGAATGGACCAGTTTGGTCGGAAGGCCAAGTGCTTGCAGGGCAGCCATCTGGGCAAAGCCGTGAAGGGAGAGCAGAGTTATCTTTCAGAGGACCTAGAGGCCTGTTAAGGATGCTGGATTCTCCCCATCAGGAAACAATCAAAGATTTCTGAGCAGAAGAGCAATGTGACTGGTCATATGCAGAGGTGAAACCGCTCTGGCATCAGAATGAATGGGGGTGGATGGGGAAGAAGATGGGGAGTGTGGTGGAGAAAAGTAGGACACTGAGTCCAGCTAGATTATAATGACCCCCTGTACTAGGTTAATGGTCACAACAACAGAGAGGAGGGGGAAAGAAGCCAGAAATGTTGTGGGCCTTGGGCCAGTGGAATGGGCAGAATGTGGTAACCAACTGACAGAGAGGGGGAGAGAGTACCAAGGGCAAACTCATGCTGATGCTTTGAGTATGAGGGACATCCAGGTGCATTTACCCTGACAGATATAAGTAAGGCAGAAAGAGTAACTAGAACTGAGTGACAACAGCCACCAGGCTCTGCCCAACTCTGATTTTGTGTGGTAGGTATCTTCCCAGAGGGCCAGCTGCTGGCCATTGTGAATACAGGTTCATTGCATGTGACATCAGATCATAAATACAAAAGTCAGCCTCTTTTTCATGAATGGGAAAGCCCTGGGAAAACCAAGGCTTTCATTTCTTTGTCTCTAAATCTTCTGTTGGCACAAAGTCCTTGAGCAACCAGTGACCTACAGCAACAGAGTGTCCCTTGTTCTTATAATTTTATATCAAGCTCAGTGAAGAAAGATTGCTGGCAGCTGATCAGCTGGGTGGTGCAGTGGATAGAGCACAGGATCTGGAGTCATTAAGACCTAAGTTCAAATATGACCTCAGACATTTACTAGCTGTGTGACCCTGGATAAGTCATTTAACCCTGTCTGCCTCAGTTTCCTCCTCTGCAAAATGAGCTGAAAAAGTAAACAACAAGCCATTCCGAGATCTTTGTCAAGAAAACTCCAAATGGGATCAGGAAGTCAGACGTGACTAAAACCACTGTACAACAGCAAACAACAATATCCTAGTCATTTAATTTATCTGTCCCTCCAGTTTCCTCATCTGTGAAAGGAGGGGTTGGATCTGATGGCCTCAAAGGTTGCTTCTAGTTCTAAATCTATAATCTTCTTATTAGAGAACTTGCCCTCAAGCTTAGATCTATGATCCTACAGATTGCTCTCAATGTTGGGGGTTAATTGTTTTTGTTGGGGTAATTTTTGCAAGTCTGTCTGCCTCTACAACTTCCACCCTCTACTCCTAGCTCTGCGTTCTGGCACCAAAGAGAAGGATAAATCTGAGCTCTCTTCCACAGAACAGCCCTCGAATATGACTATCATGTCTTTCCCCCTGTTTTTGCCCCACTGGTCAAGTCTTTTCTAAGATAAATATTCCCAATCCCTTCTAATAATCCTCATATAGCATGACCTTGAGACCCTTGCTTCCTCTGGCCTCCCAGCCTAGAGGATCAATATGACCAGATCTCAAGGACAATAGAAGGAAGAGAAGAAATCAAGCATAGACACTGCATCATGCAGGTCCTATCACAAGGATGTATTCTATCACAAGGCTTCTGTCCCATTAGCAAGAACTCACCAAAGACACCCACCAAAGAGAAAGGAGCAATCAGCCTCTCTTGTTTAAGGATCATTAGAAATCACTGTGCAAGGGGAAGACAAAAACTCAAGAGACAAGAAGGTCCGGCAGGGACCATGGTAAAATATATTACGGTGCAATATGGTGCCTAGACTTTAGCATAGTCTCCCCACATATAGCATCTCTCTTTTTGAACACAATGACTCTTTTAATGTAATCTGAATTCTTACAGGTTTCTTTTGACAACCATTTCAGACCATTGATTTATATTGTGCCTATAAGCTACTATTCCATAACTTTTTTCAGTTGATCTGTTGTCTAGCCAAGTCTTTTCCATTTTGTTCTGTAAAGTTGATTTTTTAAACTCAAATCTAAGTCTTTGAATTCATCCCAATTGGATTTGAAGGCAATAAATTCAACCCAATTCTCTAGCGTGTCAAGGACTTTTAGATTCCTTCTTATATCACCCATATTGGTTGCTGTTTATAATTTGGTATTATCAGTCCATTGGACAAGCTACTATCTCTTCTTTTATGTGAACCTTTGAGAACATGTTAAACAGGAAAGGACCAAAGGAAATTCCCTGGAACATTCCACCAGAGATCTCTTTCACAGTGACATCAAAACTTTAATGACTACTTTTAATATATGGCAATTTAGTCATTTCTGGATCCAATTAACTGCTGTATAGCAGAGTAGCATGAGAGGCTGTGTCAAATACCTTGATAAAATCTAGGTCAGCTGTGATGGCCAACATTCCCTTGATCCTCTGGTCTAGTAATCCTGTCCAAAAGGACAGGGAAGTTAGTGTGGTATGAACTGCTGTGGATGGAGGCAAACTGACTTTAACGAATCACTGCTTCCACTTCTAAATGTTCACCAGTCATCCCTTTTATGATGCTTTTTAAAGAACATGGTGAATCACTGAAGGTGAAGGAACTCACTGGGCCAAGAGGCTGCACATTCCATTTTCTTCCATTCTTCTTCTTGTACTTCTTTTTAAATAAAAATAGAATTGGCCTTTCTGCTTCTCATAATCTTCCCTGTTTTCCATCATCTTCCGAGTATCACTCACAGTGGCTCAGCAAATAACATCAGCCAGCTCTTTCAGTATAATACTTTAGGATTTAGTTCATCTGATTCTAGGGTTTTTAATTAGCTAAAGGTAACTAGTTTATATGTTACTATCTACCTGACTTTCTTGGGATTCTATTCCTATATTCTATGTCCTATGTTTTAATGGCCTTTCTGGCTCTTACAGTCTGAATTCTAGGTTCTGGGGTCCATGATAACTGATATCCTAATTCTAAGATTCCTTAAAGTTCTAATGTTCTAGGTCCCAAGCACCTTTCCATTTATAGCATCCTGTGTTCTATATTCTATATTCAAAGGCACTTTCTAGATATGGATGTTCAATGTTGACACTTTCCAGTTCTGAAATTCTCTCTTCCATGTTCAAAGTTTCCTCCTAGTTTGAAAGTTGAAGGTATTCTGAGGGACCTGTGAGTTTTAATGTTCTTGGTTTTAAGTTTCCTTCCACCTCAGAATTTCTGTGGTTTTCCAACTCTGACAGTCTATGTTCTATGTTCTAAGATACTCCAATGTTTTTGGTTCCTTGAACCTCTGTCATTCTATAGTCTATATTCTAGCAGCTCAAATAAATCTGTCATTCTATGTCCTGCAATTTAAGCTTCCCTGCAGCTTTGACATTCTTAATTTCTTTTTGATTTTAATGTTTGACTCTATGTTCTTAATGTCTCTTCATGTTCCAATAGTCTAGGGTCTAAGGGCCCTCCTGGCTATGAAGCTCTGTTATTCTGTAACCTCAGAAACATTTACTCTTCGCTTGTGGTTTCTTCCTGTCTTCTGGCATCTCTCCCAAAATACTTGGTGTTTAATCTTTATTTATCTTTCATCTTTATGTGTATTTTGAGAACAGGTAGGGCTGGGCTAGGAGTCAAGTAGCTCTCAGTCCGTCCCACACACTCTCTGATCATGGGGATCTGGGAACGTTCTTTAACTTCTTCCAGCCTCAGTTTCTTCTTATGTAAAATGAAGGTAATAATGGCATATACCTCAAAGAGTTATTCTAACGATCAGATGAGATAGTACAGGGTTAAGCTGTGAAAGCTAATGTGTGTATCAATAACAACTGTATTATTTGAAGCAACGAGAAGCCCAAATGAGACCGTACCAAAGGACAGCACTGTTTTCCTCAACAACCCTTCAAGGATTTAAGAAGAAGCATTGTTTGCTAGTGTGGCTTAAAATCACATCAAGGTTTTTGAGACAAAGTGCTTTGCAACCTTAAAGTTCTATGATAGCTGTTTTAGCTATTGTTCTTTTTCTCTCTTTCTTTCCTTCTTTCCTTCCTTCCTTCCTTCCTTCTTTCCTTCCTTCCTTCCTTCCTTCTTTCCTTCCTTCCTTCCTTCCTTCGTTCCTTCTTTCCTTCCTTCCTCCCTCCCTCCCTCTCTTTCTCTTTCTCTCTTTTTTCCTTTCCCTTTCATTATTATCATTATTATTATTAGTAGTAGTATTATTAGTATTATTATTACCATTAATCTGTCAGGAAGGGCAGAATGCACCTTCAGATTTGGTCAGTGTAGTTATTATTTTTGTATCATTATTTTATGGTAAAGGATATCTGGAATTGACTCGGATGTAAAAGCAAAAGACATCAGGGTTTTTTTTGAGTGTTCAGTGTAACCTTCCTCTGACCTCTTTCCCCCCCTTCTTCACAGACTTGGGAGACTGGGTGTGGAACAATAGTGTGAAAAATAAATCCCTCTGCAGTGGTAAAATTATTCACATTCCCTCTGCATATTTCCACTGGGATGGAAACAATAATAAGGCAACCACTTAAGGGGATCCATTCATTTGCACGAATTTGACCTAGTTGTTCTGCCAAACTTGGTTAAGTGTTGGTTAGTTTTATTTTGTTGCTTTAAACAAATTCTTCATTGTAAAAATGTTTTCTTACAAGGAGGGTAGGAGGATAAATGGATATATATTTAAATGAAAGTGATATTAAAAACAAGACATCAATAGAAGTTCAAGTTCTTCCTCTGACATGTGGTGTAATACGTTCCCCACCTCCTTTCCAAAAAGCAATGGACACAAGGTACAGAAAGAGAGAGACAACATTGGTCATGGTCATTGCGTGGATTTATTTTTGTTTTACTCTGTTTATTTCTTACAGCCTTGGGTTGTTTTTTCCTTCTTTTCTCTAGGTTTTCAGTGGGTGAAGGCAGCATCAGAGAGGTAGCAATAATGATGTTTTAAAAAGGAGAACCACTGAAACACTCTTTCTAAAAGCAGAGAATAAAATGCATTTCGAAAGGAAGCACAAACAAGATCATTTTAAAAGTAACATGTAGAATTTATTAGATGCTCAAAAAACAAGCCGTTTGAACTGGAGATTCATAGCATCATGTTGCACCCTCTTTGTTTTGTTCTGACTATGGAAATGTTCTCTTTTTAGTGTTTAAGTTCAATTTTAAGAATTTATTATGAGGGGGATATAGGTGGGACTGCAGGAGACAGGACTTGGTGGTGTCTGGAAAATTACAGTGGAGTTAAAAAAAATCAATAAAACTTTTTCTTTTAAACAATTATGGCAACTTCTAGGCTGCATTTTCTTTCCTAAAGGGCCAATAAGATTTGTCCACCAAGCTGCTATCTTTTACCGCTCATGGGATCTTTCTACTATATCACACTGCCCCTTCAATGGGCTACTCTAACTCTATTTGGGATATAGGTTTTCAACTGCAGGGTCAGCAGGATAATTGACAACAACCATCTACACTGAAAAAGTGGGTATTTCCAGCTCAGGATTAATCCATGATTCTTGTGATTGAGTGTCCAGTGGCTACTGCATAAAGCCCAATCCCTTCCTTCTCTTTCTCTTAATCCTGTGGCAAGATCCTCTACATTCAGGTATTTATCTTACTGAATTTCTGCCCTGGGAACTCCAAAAATCCCATCCCAGTGGCTCAGAGACTCATGAGAAAGATAGTCCCTTCAATCATACAGTTCATTTTATGTATTTTTATATGACATACCTACCTTATCGAGGGTTGTAGTGAGTACCAATTATCCTAGGTACATGCCCTTTTCATAAATAGGTCTGATATCCTCGTGCAATTAGACACCATTTAGTATGTCCTTTATACATTCTAGTATACTTAGAGTGAGCCAGGAAGGATTCAAGCGCTCTACTTTTTGTCTCTGCAGTAGCAAGCCCTCCAGTTTGCTGGTGATTACAGTTTGGGTGCACTGATTCTCATCACTAGAATGAATGAATGAATGAATGAATGAATGACAACAATATTTAAGTTCTTACTGTAATATGCACATTGTGCTAAACCCTGAAGATACAGATGCAAGAAAGACTCCCTATGCTTAAGGACTTTACTTTCTTTTTTTAACATTTGTTTTTAAAACTTTGATTTTCAGATTCTTTCTCTTCTTCCCTTCTCACCCAACTCCCACTGGGAAGACAAGCAATTGAATAAAGGTTGTACATGTGTATTTAAGCAAAAATGTTTCTATAGTGGATGTATTGTGAAAGACTATGTTTCCCTCCACAATATCCCACCCCCCACTTAATCTATTTTCTACTTTAACCATGTCCCTTTTCAAAAGTGTTTGCTTCTAACTACCCTCTCCCCCAATCTGCCCTCCCTTCTATCATCGCCCCTCTTATCCACTTCCCCCTACTTTCCTGTAGGGTAAGACACCCAATTGAGTGTGTATGTTATTCCCTCCTTAAGCCAAATTCAATGAGAGTAAGGTTGACCCATTCCCTTTCACCTTCCTGTCTTCCCCTCCATTGTTACAGTTTTCTCTTGGCTCTTTTATATGAAATAATTTACCCTATTCTATCTCCCCCTTTCTCCTCCCAATATATTCCTCTCTCACCTCTTAATATTATTTTTTAGATATCATCCTTTGCAATTCAACTGATCTTGTGCCCTCTGTCTATGTATACATGTACACATATATATACACTCACATATATATGTATATTTATGCACACATACTCTCCTATATATACACATTTATGTGTATGTATACATATATGTGTGTGTTTCATATATATATATA
>JAQQSW010020487.1:0-10844 GCA_028646575.1 Pseudocheirus occidentalis | reverse complement strand
CTTTGTATCTGTTTAATAGTATCTTGATTTCTCATAAAGTCATTTGCTTCCATTTGCTGCACTCTAATTTTGAATGAATTATTCTCTTCAGAATTTTTTTGAGATGTTTTTTGCCATCTGGCAAATTCAACTTTTTAAGGCATTCTTCTCCTCATTGGCTTTTTGGGCCTCTTTTGTCATTTAAGTTAATTTGTTCTTTAAGTTGTTATTTTCTTCAGTCAGGTTGTTGACTCTCTTTTCATGATTTCCTTGCATCATTCTCATTTCTCTTCCCAATTTTTCTTCTGCTTCTCTCATTTGGTTTTCAAAATCTTTCTTAAGCTGATTTATGGGTTGTAACCAGTCTACATTTTTCTTGGAAGTGTTTGGTATGGGATTTCTGACTGTATTGTCTTCTTCCCATTCCATGCTTTGATTCTTTTTGTCCCTAAAAAAGGATTCTGGGGTTTGATTGCTGTTCTTAATTTGCTTCCTTTTCCTACTCATATTGGCCAGTCAATGAATTGCTTGATTTTTTTTTTAGCTCTGTGGAACTCTGCTTCCGGGGGGGACATCTCTGTCCCAAGCTAGGGTTTTCACAGCTGCCAGAGCTATTAGGAGGGTGCTACATCCCCCACTAACTTTGGCTCTCTGAAAGTGCACCCCAAGATCACCACCCAGGACCATGATCCAGATCCAGGCTGCTCAATGCAAGAGCACTTTGCCTCTGATCAATTGCCTTGGCCCCCACTGCAGTCTGAAGCATCTGGGTTGGAAAAGGCTGCCACTTGTGCTGCTTCTGCTGCTTCCTTGCCCTGGGGTCAGTTTGGCTTGATGGATTTTCTCCCCCAAATTTAGCTTGAATTCCACTGACCTTTCTCTCAGTCTTATATCTGCTGGCTTGACAAATGTGGAAACTGCCCTAGCTGCGTCTCCTCCTGACCACCCTGGGGCCAGGCCATGGTTTCAGGCTGCGCTGGTTTTGGCTCCCAGCCTGCTGAGATGAGCCCCACCTACCAAGCTGCCTTCAGTGAGAAATGTGTTTTCTGTATTTTTGTGAGTTTTGGAGCCCTGAAATTTGTTTAGAGTCATATTTTATGGGTATGTAAGGTGGCTGTGTAGGAGCTGTGAAACTTTGCTGCTTCTATGCTACCATCTTGGCTCCACCCCTTCTCCCATTAGATTATGCATCCCTTGCGAGTAGAGACTCTTTTTTTTATCTCCTGCTGTATCCTCAGTGCTTGGTACAATAACTGGCACAAATTGGACACTTAATTTGTGTTTTATTGAAGTCCCATGAAAGAAATTGGTCGTGGATGAAGAAGCTAGGTCCCTCAAAATTAAGAAATGGGGACTTGCTTCAGAGAATAAACATTTTCCTTTTTTTCTAAAAATATTCTACATCATACTTAGAGCCTAACTCTTCATAGAATCTGGAACCAAAATCAGGACTTGGGTTGGCTGTGGAGGGAAGGAGAAGTGTGAAGAAATTATCAAAGCACCATGTGATGAGCAGTGTGGAATACTGCAAGTACTAGGAAAGCCTAAATTGGCACATGAATTGACCTCTTAAGTACTGGGTGAGTGATCCTAAAGGTTGCACCACTTTTGCAACTTTATTGCCAAAATATTTACTAATTCCACCCAGCCTATTCATTAAGTGACTAGACTGTAGAAACCAAAGTGTAGATGGGTATAACTCTGGCACTCCCACCTCAGGGACATCTAGCATCACCCATGCTATGTGTCCCACCCTTAAAGACAGGTGTCAGGAAAATTAGAAGTCAAGAATTTCTAGAATTTTGTAGTGGCAAAGCCTTTGTCAATGCCAGCCATGCTTTTCACCCACCAACAAAGACTTCATGGTTTATCTCTGGTAATAATAATTTCCCTGCTTCCCTTCAAGACCCAAATGAAATCTTTTCTTCTTCAGGACCCCATTCCTCCTCTCCAAGTGTATACACACATTGCTGGTGTCTTCCCACTGAGATTACCTTCTATGTGCATAGTATATGTCTTGCATGTATATATTATGCCCACCCCCATTAGAATGTGAAATTCCTGAAGGCAGAGTCTATGTTTTTGCCTTTCCCTTTTATACTCAGTGCTTAGCACAATGCAATGTACACAGTGAATACAACAAAGACTTGTGAATTGACTGACCTATAGCCATTTATGCAATTATTTAAGCCTCTCAAAATGTTTTCCATGAAATATCTCATTTGATCTTTCTAATAATTGTGAGCCAAGTGACTGATGGTCATATTTTCTCATTTTACAGATAGGAACATTGAGGCCTAGAAAGATTAAATGACTTTCTCCTGGTCACACATCTGGCAAGTTCCAGAGGCCAGATTCTAGGTGTTGTTTTAATTGAGAACAATGACCAATATTATTAGATTGCTATGGAAAAGCTGGTTTCTTCATTTCTTATCCTTTCCATCCTTGTGGTGTCAGTGAGACGTAATGAAGCATTTCCCCATGTCCAGCTTCAGTCACTATCTTTTTGTCCTCAATTACTTTGAAGCCAGTTATACTTTACCATTCATTTGCCAAGGGCAGACCCCCTCTTACCAGATTTGGAACTCCAATATGTCACTCTGTTGGCTTCAGATAAAAGACTGGTAGTACTTGATAAACACTGCACGGGTGAGACATTAATAAAAATGATTTAAAATGCGGTCTTCTTGCTGTGCCTCCACACTATTTCCCCCCTGAGGTTTATCTTCATTGTAATAGTGATATCACTGAAATGGAGAGGACCAGTACAGCATTACTCCCAATGGTATCTGTTCAGTTTAGCAATCTGCTCCACCAATATGTTGGAAACGTATGGCTGCATTCCTCCTTTAATTAGATAGGTCTTGAATTATGTGCTGGCAGAACAGAAAAGGCAGAAACACTGCAAGGTAAGGATTCACCACAGGAAAAGCCCTGATTTTCAAAGCAGAGAAGGGATAGCAGAAACCAATAAGTCGATATCATCTCTTCTGATTGCTTGAAGGGAGAGAGACAATCTCCATAATAACCAAGTCAAATCAGCAAATATTTATTGAATACTTGTTATGTCCAATGCCATACTCAGCTGTTAATAAAAGTTTGAATTGGAGGACAGATGCCTGGCATTATAAGGGATGCAAAGGAGTAAAAGACAAGGTTCCCACCCTCAAAGACCCTTTATCATTTAATTGAAGACCTAGGACTAAAAGTAGTAAAATAAAAACAAAACGATTAAACCATAGATTGACAAAAATAGAAGAGATGTCACAGAGAGTTACAGAACTAGCTGCCAAATGAGTGGTAGCAAGCAACATACTCTTATTAAATGTCTGTGACATACAAGACATTATGCCAAAATAATATGAAAGAAAACTGGTCCCTGACCTCAAGGAGCTTGAATCCTATGGGGAGGATATCTTGTTATATATAATATTTGTATTTTATTATTTTATAATTTATAATATTTTATATAATATATAAATATTATATGTATTTATATTATATATAATATATAAATAATATAAATTTATAATTTGTAATATTTTTATTTATATTAGGAAATAATTTAAGAAAGGAAAAGAACATGAATTAGTAGTAGGAATCTGGAAAGACAATAAATATGAAAATTGTACTTATGTGTATATATACTTATATGAGTCTTCTGATTTGAGGAATTGAAATAAATATATAAATATAAATAAAATATGTAAATATAAATATAAATATAAACAAGTGAATAATCAAGGGAGTTTAGGATTCTAAAAGACAGAGGAAAGGAGAGAGCACATTCTAAGCCTGAGGGAGTGCAAAGTTCTAGCAATAGCAATTAGGCTGGTTTGTCTGGGACGTGGAATGAGCAAAAAGGAGTACAAATGGGGAGCATGTCTGGAAAAGGTAGGCTGAAGCCAATTCTTTGAAGGGCTTTAAATACCAAACTATAGATTATGTGTTTTTCCTATAGGTTATAAGTGCTATGAATGTTCTGAGGATGAAGACATTATTTCAGGCTAGGATGGTCATGAAAGAGATGGGAGTTGACCAGTGTCTTGAAAAATGACAAGAGTGGACTGACGGATAATTTGAAGAGGGGGACTGCAGAAAAGGGTGTATGGGGGGGGGGGGCGCCCAAAGAGTGAAACAGTTTGAATGAAGAGGAGTGTTCATGTGGAGACAAGGGAATAGTGGTATATAAGGCAGGTTGAGAGTAATAAAAAATTTAAAAACCGAAAGCCACTCTTGGAGTTCCTGCTTAAGCCAAAGGGGGGTCATCACAGATTCTGAGTCAGAGATATAAATGCATTGCATAGTGTTGATGACTCATACCTGGATTCAGTTTGCTCTAGCTGATGATTCCAGGTGGTCTTTGAGGCAGATGTCTGAGCTATTTGGAAAGGGAACATGTGCAAAGGAGGGGTTGCTGAGATGCTTCTTAGGCTTTGGCTCAGAGAATATGCTGAATCACTAGACAAGCTGGAGAGCCTCAGGGAGAGAGGATCATTTTAGGAAGTAGTGGCAGGGATTTAACCTAGATAGAAAAATGTCATCCTTCTGAGGTCTAATAATGACTTGAATTTATTTATATACAACATTACAATTTACAAAGGGTTTTTCTCATGTTGGGTTGGTGAGGGGGAAAGAGCAAATATTCTCTCCAATCTATGGATAATAATAGTCTGCATTTATATGGCATGATTGTAGCTTGCAAAGTGTTTCCCTTCTTATCCTGAGAGATAAAGAGTAAAGGTATTTCTTATTCTCACTTTAGAGAAAGAAAATATAAAGCCCCCAAAAAGAAGAAAAAAAAAAGATTCCCTCAAGGACACACAGCAAGTAAGCAGTGAGGTTGGGGTTGGAATCTAGGTCTAAATCCAAGTCTGGTGATCAATCTTTTTTCTACAAATGAGAAGCTTTATTGAGCTATCTTCTAAAGATTATGCCATTTCTCAAAAGTGGTGATGGTTTTCCACTGACCTATACACATTTTCTCCTCTAAGCCGTTTCAGGCTAATGGCATGTATTAGCAAAATAGCTGACCAGGGAAAAGACTGGCTGGAATTAGCTGGCTCACAAGGGGTCAAACCAATGACTTTGAGGTGACAAGTTTCAGGCTCTAACCAAAACTTCTCACACACTAGCTGAGCTGAAACTCATAGACTGAAGGGAATAGCAAATGATTGCCAATAGTATCCAGTAGCTAGTGAATATATGGATCATAACCCCACATGACCCAGAGTTAAAAAAAATTCCTGGAGACCAGGGTCCCACAATCTTACTACTTCCTTTTTCTGATCAAAAGCCTATATTGGTATCCCATCACCTTGAGACAAAAATCCCCAAACTTAGGCCTGCTGTTTAAGGTTCTCTATTTTTCTTCTCCAACACTAACTTTTCAGGCTCATTTAACACAATTCAAGCCCCTCTAGATCAATGTTTGGGTTCTGACTGACTCAGAATAAATGAAAATAGCAGTTGTTTAGGTATGGGTCTGAAACCATCAGAAATCTCTTCCAGGTTGATTTTTTTAAAACTGGGTAAGGATGCTGTCCTCTGCCTCATTTCTTAGACAATCACTGAATGGGTCTTGCTTCAATCAAGCTGAGACTTGTTGAAGACCTTAGCTTGTATGTATCTCTCTGTATATTTATATTAAGGTCTCCCTGTACATCCAGGGCCATCTCCAGTCCTCCTGATTAGTATCTGGCCACTGGACACAGATGACTCCAGAGGAGAAAGGTGGGACTTTGCACAGCCCTCCCTCAGTTAAATCTAATTCGTTTGCATGTCATGGCATCACCTCCCCAATGTCACTGTCTTCTCTGAGAATGAAGAACAAACAGCAACAATAACAACTCTTACATGTTTCACTCTTAAAGAGCCTAGGTATCTGTGATGCCTGTATTGAGCAAACAGGACAGAGTAGGTCTTTGTTAGGTCATTCTGATGAGGTGTAGGCTGTGGGACCCCCCTTGAGCTCCTTGAATCTTTGAGGTACAGGCTCTGGGAAAGTAAACCTTCCCAGGGAAGATGTTTGCCTGAGGTCATGGGCCTTAAGTTGTGGCTCTGCATAAGTATTTAGCTCTCCTTTGTTCCAATAGTTTTCCACTCTTAATGTTTCTGTTCCCACCCTTGAACTGGCCTGGCCCACCATTGTCTATGGTCTCCAGGTAGCCTCCAGCAACTTCCCACCCTTAACCACTCATTATTGGAGTCTGACCTCATCTTGACTCCTGAGGACCCTCCCCAATCTCCTCCTCTGGACCACCCCTAGATTCCTCCCACAACATTTCTGTATATAGAACCCCATCTTCCCTCCATGTGGTGTGAGAGCGCCTTGAAATGGCCTAGCAGAGACTTGCTCTGTGAGAGCACCACACAATAAACTTTACTTTTTCTTTGGCTGAGAAGACTTGAGTGGAATTCCTTCTGCAGGATCCTACGTATTGATATTTTGAGGTCTCAGGCAACCCTAACCCTCTTTGGGTACTTCTTCAATTCTATGGCACTCTCACAGAGCAGGACTCTGCTAGGTCATTCTATGGTGCTCTCACACCCACCACATAGAAGGAAAATGGGGTCTCACATACAGAAAGGTTGTGGGAGGAATCTAGGGGCAGTCTAGGAGGAGTTTGGGGAGGGTCTTCAGGAGTCAGATGAGGTCAGACTCCAGTAATGAGTGATTAAGGGTGGAAAATTGCTGGAGGGTACCTGGAGACCACATACAATGGTGGGCAGGACAGTTCAAGGGTGGGAAAGGAGGATTAAGGGTGGGAAATTGTTGGACAAGATTGCTAGCTAAAGACTTGGGCTGAGCCACAAAGAAAGGCCTATAGGCTCAGGCAAATGCCTTCCTTTGGAAGATTCAAGGAGAGTTCCAGGGGTTCCCAGAGCCTGCACCTCATCATTTGATGTATACTGGTATTCTCCCACTAGAATATAAGCTGTTGTTGCAGTTGTTCCTCCTCCTCCTCCTCCTCCTCTTCCTCTTCTACTTTCTCCTCCTTCTCCTCCTCCTTCTTCCTCTTCTTCTTCTTCTTCTTCCACAATATTTATACATACTTGGTACTTAATAAATGTTCATTTAATTTTGCTGAATTGAGTAGCTGTCTCAGTGGAAACTGACATTAAACGGTCCTGAAAGTTTTGCCATAGAATCCAGTATAATAACTCATTTCGGAATTGGGTCAGGGAGGGTGTATTTATGTTTGAGTAGGAGATGGTGCAAAGAATTCTTTTTTGAAGGATGCATTCTTCCATTTTCTTTCAGAGAAGATAACTTTATTTTCTCTTACACAAATAATGTTGATTTTGATTTACTGCCTTTCTGTGGCTCAAAATTAGGCATAAACCAAAATCATCTTTATTGAACAAATCTGATAATTAAGGCCTGAATATGGTTAAATTTTAGGTTTTGTCCTGTCTGGACAGTGGCCTAGACAATGGAAGTACAAAATACCTCACAGAATAAGCCTCAACAAACACTATGATTTAACTTGTTGCAGAAGTCTTATAGGTTATACAGTTCATTTAAAAGCATTATGAAACTCTAATTATCTAAATTTCTCAACATGTGATTAGCAATACTTCATAGCTATTTTTTTTTCTTTTCCAAACTACTCCTGAATGTTCTGGTGAGAAAGGAAATTGCTCCCAGTTCTTGTCTTTTCTTTGTCAATTCTCTTCTCTTCTCTTCTCTTCTCTTCTCTTCTCTTCTCTTCTCTTCTCTTCTCTTCTCTTCTCTTCTCTTCTCTTCTCTTCTCTTCTCTTTTCTCTTCTCTTCTCTTCTCTTCTCTTCTCTTTTCTCTTCTCTTCTCTTCTCTTCATCATTAATGTAAAACACAAATATTTAATCACTAAAATTTTTTATTCATATAACTATTTAAAAGTGAATAAAAAGTTGTTAAAATGTTTTAATTTTAGAAGTAGACAAAGACATCCCTAATCATATTAAATTAATGAACAGGAGATAATGGTGATGGCAAAGATTTTGTTCAGCTAATTCTCATACACACACAAACAGGACAGATAAGTAACCCAGTTGTTAGAGTGTTAACAGAGGTGGATCTGAGTTCAAATATATCCTCAGATACTTATTTAGCTGTGTGACCCTGTGCAAATAATTTAACCTTGTGTGCCTCAGTTTCCGCATCTATAAAATAAACTGGAGAAAGAGATGGCAAACTGACAAGATATAGGCTCTGGGACCCCCTTTGAACTCCTTGAATCTTTGAGGTACAGGCTCTGGGAAAGTAAACCTTCTCAGGGAAGACATTTACCTGAGTTCATGAGCCTTAAGTTGTGGCTCTGCCCAAGTCTTTAGCCCTCCTTTGTTCCAATAGTTTCCCACCCTTAATGTTCCTGTTCCCACCCTTGAACTGGCCTGGCCCACCATTGACTATAGTCTCTAGGTAGCCTCCAGCAACTTCCTACCCTTAATCACTCATTACTGGAGTCTGATTCCATCTTGACTCCTGAAGACCCTCTCTACTGGAGTCTGACCTCATCTGACTCCTCCTAAAGACCCTCCCCAATCTCCTCCTCTGGACCACACCTAGGTTCCTTCCACAATCTTTTTGTAAATAGAATCCCATCTTCCCTCCATGTGGTATGAGAGTGCCATAGATTAGCTTAGTAGAGACTTGTTCTGTAAGTCTACCCCATATATTTCAATAAACTTTACTTTTTCCTTGGCTGAGAAGATTTGAGTGGAATTCTATCAGCAGGACCCAGCATGTTAGTATTTTGGGGTCTCAGGCAGCCCTAACCCTCTTTGGGCACCCTCTTCAGAACCACTTGGAGATCTTTGCTAAGAACACCCCGAGTAAGGTCACAGAGTCAGACATAACTGAACTACTATTACCACACCAATTCTCACACCCCATTCTCATTTCCTTAAAGTAGAACTTATGACTTTGAGTCTTACTTCATTTTCTTATTCCTATTGAATTATTTCTGGGGTCATGCATGGTAATATAGGAGAGGAAAAATATGGATAATTGAAATCCTTATTTTTTACATAAACTTGATTTTTGTCAATTCTTTGAAATTTTCCAGAATTCAGTGGAAAGAGTATTAGATCTGGAGTCTGTCAACAGCTAATCACAACTTCATGAAATTTACTTAAAAAAACAATAACTAGGTTTATTACAAGAGAAATGGACATGGGTGTGGAACCCTAAATCAGCACAAAAGTTCACATTCCAAAGAGAAGCTTGCATATTGATGAGATTATAACAAAGGAAGAAAGAAGAAACAAAAATTTCCTCCTAAATGGAAGGGAAAGGGGAAGAGAAACCATGAACTGACAAATCAGAGTACTATTCAGATTTAGTCTCTGTCATTCACTTCCTGTGTGACTTTAGACCAGGCACTTAACTTCTCTAGACCTCAGTTTCTCTAGCTGAGAAATATCAAATGACTTCTAAAATTATTCCTTCTGGCTCTACATATAACAATACATTACAACTAGGAACTTCTAATCTCCTTTGAATTTCTCAACCCTTTTTATCATTGCTAGTTGAAATGAAGAATGAAATAGTTAACAGGTCAATAGCTAGGCCCACTGCAAAAGGTGTGGTGAGGAGGAAAAGAAAAGAGGAACAGGTTGTTTGTGCTTCCTGGCTTTTACTGACCTGATGGAGAAAATGCCATATCAGTACAGAGCACCCCCATCTTTAGAATCAAAGTCTGTGAACGATTTGGGCCCTGGTAATTATAGAATATTTTGTCTAAATGATTGCTAGTACCCAAGACAAAAACTACTTTTCTAATCTTTTCTTTCTTTCCTAAAGCTTGGAGATTAACATCTGTGTCTTGTTAGTTTTTGAAACTTTTTACCAAAGAGAAAGGAATAAGAAGAGAAGTCCTAGAGAATGGAAGGAAGAAAAGGCAGGCACTCTTGATTAGGTAGGTTGGTGGTTTCCTATGTGCTTCTTGATATTTCAGTCCTTATTAAAAAAAAAATCATTAGAGTTATTTCTAGGCAACTCGTTTTTACCTTCTGCTTTTACACAACCTCTTTCTGAACCGTGCTGTCCTGAGTGAAGTTTGTCCCAAGGCATACTGGGAACAAGGTTCAGTTTAAAAATGTGTGAAAAAGGAAGAACAGCTAAGTGATTGCACAAGTCAGAAGACATATGAAAATATTCTAATGCTAAATGTTCCTATGTATATGTTTGTTTGATTAATAAAATTGCTGTCCTACCGTAAAGTTGGGATTGAGCTGATGCTTTGTCATTTTCAAGAACAATTTGAGTAATAGATGTGTTGCTTCCCCCTTGGACCTGGGTCATGGTAGCTGGATCAGTTTGCATGAACTAAGTCTATCCATGCACATCATACTACTTTCATTAAGGTAATAGTATATCTGTATAACTCTGGGCAAAACACTTCCTCCACTACCTGGATGTTCCTTTTTATATTTGTAAAATGAGAGGAGTAGATTAGATGACCTATATGAGAAGGACCTTTAAACTTTGTTATGATGTAATATCATATCACATTCATATTCATATCATATCATAGCTGACATCATCCTTTTATCTCAATGTATTACATCATCTTCCTAATCCCACTGCCTTAAAAAAAATGAAAATATTCCTCCCTTTCCTTCCAATTTTCTCATTAACTCCTCTTTTTTTCATCCCTATATGTTTCACTGTATTTCTTGGAACAATATGTAGCTTCTTGAGTGAGGAGACTCCCTGAAACTACTTGGAGGTCTACTGCATAGAAAGCTAAGCAGCATTGATGATTGATATGATTGTTTTTAAGGAAAAGTTATCTTTTGCTTTTATGTCACCTTCATTTCCAAATATATCCCTCTGTCTTCTTGTATCAATAATGAGATATTCACAACACCCATGATG
>JAQQSW010020486.1:0-10844 GCA_028646575.1 Pseudocheirus occidentalis | reverse complement strand
TCATTTCTTTGTAACTGTTTAATAGTATCTTGGTTTCTCATAAAGTCATTAGCTTCCACTTGCTCCACTCGAATTCTGAAGGAATTATTCTCTTCAGAATGCTTTTGAGATTCTTTTTCCATCTGACAAATTCGACTTTTTAAGGCATTCTTCTCCTCATTGGCTTTCTGGGCCTCTTTTGCCATTTGAGTTTATCTATTTTTTAAAGTGTTGTTTTCTTCAGTCATGTTGTTGACTCTCTTTTCATGATTTTCTTGCATCATTCTCATTTCTCTTCCCAGTTTTTCCTCCACTTCTCTTATTTGTTTTTCACAGCCCTTTTTCAGATTATCTATACCTTGTAGGCATTCTTCAAGTATCTTGGAAGCATTGGGTGTGGGAGTTCTGACTGTGTTGTCTTCCTCCCGTTCCATGCTTTGATCCTTTTTGTCCCCCAAAAAAGTATTCTAGAGTTTTATTGCTGTTCTTATTTTGCTTCCTTTTCCTCATGTTGGCAAATCCATTAATTGGTTGTTTTTTTTAGCTTTGTGAAACTCTGCTTCCAGGGGGGAAAGCTCTGTTCCAAATCGCTGGCGTTTTCCCAGCTGCTGGAGTTATTGGGGGGTGTTGCAGCTCTTCCCCCAGCTTTGGCTTGCTGAAAGCACTCCCCAGGACCACCACCCAAGACCATGATCCAGATCCAGGCCGCTCAATGCAAAAGTACTTGGCCCTGATCAATTGACTCAGCCCCCCTGAGGAGTCTGCAGGCCAGGTTCTCTGAAGCAACCCAGTGAGGGCAGCAGCCAGTTACTGCAATTCCTCCCCTTCCCCCACTGCTTTCTTGCCCTGGTGGTTTATTGGCCAAAGTGTTTTTCCTCCCCCAAATTTAGCTTGAAAACTTCACTTACATTCACTAACTTCTAATCCTGGCTTAGTAGATGTGAAGATTGCTCAAGGTGCAGTCGATCTTCTCTGAAGTAGACTCACACTGTGGCTTGGGAGGCTCAGCTCCTCCTGGCCGCACTGGAGCCTGGCCACATGGTGGTTTCAGGCTGGGCTCATCTCAGCTCCTGGCCTGCAGGCCTGTACAATGAGCCCCTCCTGCCAAGCTGCCTTCCTCTAATCCCTATTTTTTCACGCCTTGGTAGATGTGGAGTTGTAGGAGGTGTTGTAGATCTTCTCTCTTGTAGATGCTATGGCTCTGCTCAACTCCTCCTGACTGCCCTGGGACCTGGCTCATTTTGGTTTCAAGCTGGGCTGGCCTAGGCTCGCGTCCTGCTGCATTGATCCCCTGTTGCCGAGCTGCCTTCTAGAAGAGATGTGTTTTCTTTATTTTTGTGAGTTTGAGAGCCCTAGAATTTGTCCAGATTCATATTTTATGGGTGTTTAGGGTGGCTGTGTGGGAGCTGCAGGACCTTGCTGCTTCTATGCCACCATTTTGGCTCCGCCACCCCCCGAAATCAAGATACTATTAAACAGATACAAACAAATGAAAAAAATAAAAGGCAATGTAAAATATCTCCTTGAAAAAACCACCAACCTGGAAAATAGATCCAGGAGACGCAATCTAAAACTTATTGGACTACCTGAAAGCCATGATCAGAAAAAGAACCTGGGGGTGGAGCTAAGATGGCAGTGTAGAAGCAGCAAAGCTCCGCAGCTCCCACACAATCACCATAAATACCCAGCCGCAGAGTGAGTCTACCCCAGAAAACAGATCTACAGCACCTCCAGCAATCATCACATCTATCAAGCCAGGAAGGATTTAGAGGATTAGATAAAGGTCAGTGAAAGTGAAACTTTCAAGCTGAATTTGGGGGAGGAAAAGCAGTCTGGCCAATCTGCGCCCAGGGCAATGAAGCAGTGGGGGAAGGGCAGGATCTGTCCTTGTATCAGCAAGCACCCTAGCATACCCAGTGCAGCTGCTAGAACAGGTTCTTAGATCTGCTTAACTAAAGGAAAGCAACTCAAAATGGGTTAACAATGTTTCTTTACTCAAACAAACATATCATTTATCTAGTTCAGGGGAAAACCCGCACCCTGAACTCCAGAGAATACAAACCCAAGTTACAGGCACAATTTACAAACACAAGTTACAAGCAAGTTACAAGAAACAGATCAGCAGATGGGCTTCCAACTATCTGACAATCACATCCATTACCTATTCAAGTTACCAGAGAGAGAAGCATCAACATCTGGGTTTTTCAAAGCCAAGGGACTCAACGGCTACCCAGAGTCTCATCAAATCACACAACACTTCTCAAAGTGAGCCCCAAAGTAAAGCCTCACATCAGGGCATATATATATAGGCTTCTCCTGGGTCAGCCCTCTTGACCTACTGTCCAATTACAAAGTAACAAGGTGTGGTCATTCCTCCCCCCCAAAAAAAACCAATCTCCTCTCCATGGGCTCCATGTGACCACCAAATCTGGGAACATTCTTGGAGCCACTTAAGCAAAGAGGCTAGGGGAAGGAAAGAGCTTCAGATTCCCATTACAGTCCTCCACAGGGCTGCTTCAGAGCTCCTGGCCTGTGGACCCGCAGCGGGGCTGAGAGAATTGATCAGGGCCAAGGGCTCTTGCATTGAATGGCCTGGATCTGGATCATAGTCCTGGGTGGTGGTCGTGGAGTGCATTTTCAGCAGGCCAAACCTGGTGGGGACTGCAGCACACCCATAATAGCTCTGGCAGCTGTGAAACCCCCAGCAATTTGGGAAAGAGCTTTCCCCCCTGGAAGCAGAGTTTCACAGAGCTAAAAAAAAATCAACCAATTAATGGACTGGCCAACATGAGGAAAGGGAAGCAAAATAAGAACAGCAATAAAATTCTAGAATCCTTTTTTGTGGACAAAAAGGATCAAAGCATGGAACAGGAAGAAGACAACACAGTCAGAACTCCCACATCCAATGCTTCCAAGATACTTGAAGAATGCCTACAAGGCATAGATAATCTGAAAAAGGACTTTGAAAAACAAATAAGAGAAGTGGAGGAAAAACTGGGAAGAGAAATGAGAATGATGCAAGAAAATCATGAAAAGAGAGTCAACAACATGATTGAAGAAAACAACACTTTAAAAAATAGATAAACTCAAATGGCAAAAGAGGCCCAGAAAGCCAATGAGGAGAAGAATGCCTTAAAAAGTCGAATTTGTCAGATGGAAAAAGAATCTCAAAAGCATTCTGAAGAGAATAATTCCTTTAGAATTAGAGTGGAGCAAGTGGAAGCTAATGACTTTATGAGAAACCAAGATACTATTAAACAGTTACAAACAAACTAAAAAATAAAAACCAATGTAAAGTATCTCCTTGAAAAAACCACTGACCTGGAAAATAGATCCGGGAGAGAGAATTTTAAAATTATTGGTCTACCTGAAACCCATGATCAAAAAAACAAATTGGAAAGCATCCTTCAAGAAATTCTCAAGGAAAATTGCCCTGATGTTTTAGATTCAGAGAGCAAAATAGAACTTTAAAGAATTCACACATCACCTCTTCACAAAGATCACCAAAATAAAACTCCTAGAAATGTTATTACCAGGTTCCAGAATCCCCAGTTAAAGGAGAAAATATTACAGGCTGCCAAGAAAAAGCAATTTGAATACTGTAAAAACACTAGCAGGATAACCCAGGATCTGGCAGCTTCTACACTGAGGGATCAAATGGCCTGGAATACGATATTTCAAAGATCAAGGGAGCTGGGATCAAAACCAAGAATCAACTACTCACCAAAACTGAGTATAATATGTTCCAGGGAAAAATAGAGTCATTCAGTGAGGTGGAGGACTTTCAAGCATTCTTGCTGAAAAAACCAGAACTGAACAGAAAATTTGACAATGAAACACAAGAAGCATGAGAAGGTAAACGTGGGAAAGAAATTGTAAGGAACTTAACAAAGTTGAACTATTTACATACCAATATGGAAAAACGATAATAGTAATTTATGAAACTTTTCTTTGTATGAGGATAGGGGAAGGGAATACAAATGTATATATATATATATTATATATATATATATATATTTATATATAATATATATATATTGTATATATAATGTATACTTACACATATGTCTATATAGGTGGGTATATATGTGCATGAATACATATCTGAACATTTGTGTAAAAAAAAAGAAAAGAAAAAGAACCTAGAAATCATCCTTCAAGAAATTCTCAAGGAAAATTGCTCTGATGTTTTAGAACCAGAGGGCAAAATAAAACTTGAAAGAATTCACTGATCACCTCTTGAGAAAGATTCCAAAAAGAAAACTCCTAGGAATGTTACAACCAGGTTCCAGAGCTCCCAGATCAAGGAGAAAATATTATAAGCTGCCAAGAAGAAACAATTTGAATGCTGTGGAAACACAATCAGCATAACCCAGGATCTAGCAGCTTTGACATTAAGAGATCGAAGGGCCTGGAATGTGATATTCTGGAAATCAAGGGAGCTAGGATTAAAACCAACATTCTCCTACCCAGAAAAACTGAATATAGTATTCCAGGGGAAAATATGGTCATTCAGTGAGGTGGAAGACTTTCAAGCATTCTTGCTGAAAAAAGCAGAACAGAATAGAAAATTTGTCATTCAAGTACAAGAAGCATGAGAAGGTAAACATGGAAAAGAAATCATAAGACTTATCAAAGTTGAACTATTTACATGCCAACATGTAAAAACGATAATTGTAACTTACGAAACTTTTCTCAGTATGAGGACAGGTTAATGGAATACAAATGTGTATGTATATATGTGTGTGTATATACATATATATTTATGTACATATATACGTGTTTGTATATATACATGTATATGTACATATATACATACACATACATATATACACATATATGTATACATACACATGTCTATATAGGAGGGTATATATGCATAGGACTACATATGTGAGTGTCTGTATATATGTGTACATAGACAGAGGGCACGGGATCAACTGACTAGGAAGGGATAATATTCTAAAAGGTGAAATTGAGAGGTGGGAGAGGAATAGAATAAGAGAAAACAGGGAGAGACAGAATGGGGTTAATCATCTCATATAGAAGAGGCAAAGGATAACTGTTACAATGGAGGGGAAGAACAGGAAGGCAAAAGGAAATGGGTCAACTTTACTCTCATTGAATTTGGCTTAGGGAGGGAATGACATACACACTTAAGTGGGTATTTTGCCCTACAGGAGAGCAGGGAGGAAGGACATGAGAGGGTAGATGATGGAAGGGACGTCAGGTTGGGGGGGAGGGTTGTTAGAAGCTTAAACTTAAGCTTAAACAGGGACAAAGTAGAGAATAGAGCAGGTAGGGGGCAGGATAGGAAGAAGGGAAATATAGTCAGTCTTTCACAATATGTCCATTGTGGAGATGTTCTGCATACCTATACATGTATGGTCTGTATTGAATTGCTTGTCTTTCCAGTGGGGGTGGGTGATGAAGGAGGAAGAGAAAAAATCTAGAACTTAAAGTTCTAAATTCAAATGTTAAAATATATGTATGTATGTATAGATAGATAGATAAATAGATATAGATATATGTGTTTATTATTGTTATTATTATTATTATTTACATCCAACTAGGTAAAAAGATATAGAAGCACTGGGTAGAGAGATCTATCTTGCCCTACTGAAAAGTCAGAGGGGTGATGGGAGAAGATATAGGAGAGAGCAGATTGGGGGAGGGGATATTCAGTGGGATCACTGTTTTGGGGTGGGGGGTTGGGGAAAGACAGGGAGAGAATTTGTAACTGAAATTCTGGTGGAAATGAATGATTTAAACTAAAAATAAATAAAAATTATTTACAAAAGACATTTAAACTGCCTGTTCATATCCTTTGACCATTTCAAAAATGGGTAGGGGACCCTCCATTCTAGACATGGCTTCATGACAAAACTTTTCTTGTACTGTAAACCAGTGATCTTCAAATCAAGGGCCATGACCGCATCACCCAAGGAGTATTTGATCAACCAATGGGAAAGTGGAAAGACTGATACCAAATCACCTTCCCCAGTATAGTCAATTGCAAGCTTACCTCTAACACAACAATACCATCCCTTTCACTCATTGTGCCTTAACAGTCCTCCATTTTGCTCTCTATAACTGTTAGATTCCTTTGATTTCAATGAGCTTTAGCCCTTAAGGAAGGTTATAACCAAATAACCATTGCAGCTGATAAGCAAAATTCCTTACTAAAGCTCCTTCTTCCCCACTTCACTACACAACATCATCATGCCTTACCACTCATATTATCTCTTTGTTACCTAAATACCCCTTGGTGGGCAGCTTCTCTAGCATGAGAACAATGACCCTATGGCATCCCCATTTTCTTTTCTCTTCTTTATTTTCCTTTTGTGAAAATGATATAAAGATATTTCAATTCAATAAAAAAAAGCAGGAGAAGGGCTTAGGAGAAAAGCAGGAGAGAAGGAGACAGAGAGGGAGATGGGAAGGGGGAATGCAATACCAAAGTGATAACCATAACAGCCACTGTGAATATGCATCCATATTTCCATGTTAGATTCACAAAATATAATAAACTCTCTCCCTCAAAGAGATGGGGGATGGAGACACCAACTTCTCTATATGTTGGCTTTCTTCCAGAATCTGTGTAAATTTACATTATTGTTCCCCCAAAGTCTAAACCTTTTCTGACCTTCCTGTTTTCCAGTCTTCTGGTTTCTCAGTCTCTTTGCTATTCTCAAATGCTGTCTCTGTTCTGAAAGTGCTCTTTTTAAAGTTGCCAAAGATTTCACTTGCCAAATCCAATAGTCTCTTTTGACTTCTTAGCAGCATTTGACTTGGTTGATCACTCATCCTCCTGAATACTTTCTCTTTTCTGGGTTGCTGAAAACTGTAAATGTATAATTTTTTTAAAAAAAACAAACACCTATATCTGCCACCTTAAAAATTGGAGAACAGAATTTTCTGACCAATATTTTTAAAAATCATCCCAATGAAGAATTTTAGTACGTTTTGTACCCCCATTAAAAAAGACTAGCTCTCCCCAACTCACCTAAGCTCAAAGTGCAAGAGTTACTCATGGGCTGATTCCAGTGTGGAAGGGCATAGTCACTTTGGCCTGCTCCATTTCTGAACTGGGCTGGTTTACCCTTCCTTAGGCAACTTGGTCCCTTTCCTTGCCAACTACCTTGTTGCCCTTCCCCATGATCCCAGGGGCTGACTATATTAATGCCAAACTTAGTGTAGATACCCTATATATATAGCACACTGTAGCTCAGAACTCCCATGCTCAAGGGGAGTCTCAACCTTTGCTATAGCTTGAAGTATAGAATTGCACCACCACACTGGGCTGAACCAATTTATAAAAATTAAAAATGTAAAATCTATCTGTTTTTGAAACAATAGTTGATTGAGCTCAGGAAAGATGAATATTTACTAGTAAAATTTCAATAAAAACATTTGCATAATTGATGAGTGGGTTTGAAAAATTACTATTACGATTTAGTAAGCATAGCCAATAATACACTCCCTCCATTTGTATCTATGTATCTAGATGGAGTATTTTTTTCCACCTATGACAGCTATTAAAGCCAAGTAACAAAATATACTGAACTTAGAACCAGATCTTCTCATTGCTGAATCACAAAGCATTACATCAGTGTTTGTAAAATAAATGAAACATATTTAATCATCTTGCACTTACTGAAAACGTTATTAAAAATGTTTTAATGAAAACAAAAAGAGGTTGTAGCATTTTAAAAATATTTCTAAAATACTAGTTTTTTATCTCATCTTTTTTAAATTTTGGGGGGGATAAATTTTATAATTAAATAACTATTGGGATTTTTTTT
Source organism: Pseudocheirus occidentalis (assembly GCA_028646575.1). Taxonomy (NCBI): domain Eukaryota; kingdom Metazoa; phylum Chordata; class Mammalia; order Diprotodontia; family Pseudocheiridae; genus Pseudocheirus; species Pseudocheirus occidentalis. Next base: position 3,060 of record JAQQSW010020486.1, on the reverse strand, counting down.
CAGTTGTCTGACTCTTTGTGATCCCATTTGGAATTTTTTTGGCAAAGATATTGGTTCAACATTTCCTTCTCCAACCTATTTTACAGATGAGGACACTGAGGCAAATAGGGTGAAGTGATACGCCTAGGATCACATAGCTAGTAAGAAGATGAGTTTTCCTGTTTCCAAGCTCAGTGCTATATCTACTGCACCAGCTAGCTGCCCCCATCCTGATTGCGCAACCTCATCTGTTGTAGCTTACCTGTTAAAGGAAGGTGGGGCTATTTCCTTACAGCTGACCAGAATTGTCCTTGTCGTTGAGATTTTAGAAGAAATGGGTAGGGGGACAGAGCCAAGATAGTGGAGTAAAGGCAGGGAATCAACTGAGCTCTCCCCTAAAACTACCCAAATACCTTTCAAAATGATTGTAAACAGATTCTAGAGCAGCAAAACCCACAAAAAAGACAGAAGGAAAAAATTTTCAGTCCAAGACAACATAGAAGGTTGACAAAAAAGGTTTGTTGCACCTGGGTGAGAGGAACACAGTCCAGGACAATGCAGACCAGGCGCCAGCAAACCCTGAGTAGGCCTTGGGGTGACTGAATCACTGACAGCATTGGGGGTTTCCAGATTCCTCTGGCCACCAATGCCAAAGACAGCTTAGAAGATCAATAAGAAACATCTGTTAGACTCAGAGGAAAGAGGAGATTAGTTCAAGGAGCACAGGCCAAACCAGCACAGCCCCCATCCCAGCAAACTAGGGGTGGGTCTTGGGAGTGACTGAATCAGCAGCAATACTGGCTGCTTCCAGAGCTCTCATCCCACAGATGTTAAGGGGGTGGAACAACTTTACAAAAGTAGATTACAGGTATCTTTTTGCTAGCACTGAGGCAGGTCTCTGTTGCTTTGCCAATACTTGGATCCAGGTTGTAGTCCTGGGGGACAGTCTCGGGGTGAAAAGGAGCACTAGCATAGCGGCACTTGTAGAAGCACTGGAGGTGGGGGACCTCCTTTGGCAGAAAAGAATGCTTGTGGTCACTCAGAGACAGAAGCACAGATCATGAAAGGAATAAACACCCCTCCTTAGATCATACCATCTTAAAAGAACTGAAAATTTACAGGTGCCTAGAAATATCTCTGAAGTTGCACAAAACCCCTGAAGCATGAGACAATTGGCCCTCCACCCTGGGAACAGAGCCTCACTTTAACAAAGAGTTTAAAAAGTCAAGTAATAAGCTGAGAAAAATGAGCAAATGATAGTAAAAACCTCTGACTATAGAGACTTACTTTGGCAACAAGATTAAAACATAAACTCAGAAGAACACAATGAAGTCAAAGTTCCTATATGCAAAACCTCCAAGAAAAAAAATTAATTGATCTCAGGCCATGGAAGGACTCAAAAAGGATTTTGAAAATCTAGTAGGAAAAGTAAAAGAAAAATTGGGAAGAGAAATGAGAGTGATGCAAGAAAATCATGAAAAACGAGTAAACAGTATGGTAAAGGAGACCCAAAAATGCTGAAGAAAATAACACCTTAAAAAACAGATCAAACCAAATGGCAAATGAGGTACAAAAAACCAATGAGGAGAAGAATGCCATAAAAAGCAGAAATAGCCAAATGGAAAAGGGACCCAAAAGCTCACTGAAGAAAATAATTCTTTAAAAATTAGAATGGAGCACATGGAAGCTAAAAATTTTATGAGAAATCAAGAAACAATAAAACACAACCAAAAGAATGAAAAAATAGAAGACAATGTAAAATATCTCAATGAAAAAAAAACAACTTGCCTGGAAAATGGAACCAGGAGAGATCATTTTAAAATTACTGGATTACCTGAAAACCATGATAAAAAAGAGCCTAAATATAATTTTTAAAAAATTTTTAAATTATTTTTTAAATTTGTTTTCTTGTTTACATCATTCATTTCCATGAGATTTTTGAGTTACAAATTTTCTCCCTGTCTTCCCCCAAAACCCAACCCCAGACCAGCATTCCAACTGAAAAGCCTCTCCCTCAATCTGCTCTCTTTTGTGCCCTCCTCCAACACCCCTCTAACTTTCTGGTAGGGCAGGGAGTGTCTCCCTACCCCAGTCCCTGTATATCTTAATTCCTAGTTGCATGTATTGCTGAGTTTTAAATTCTAGATTCTTTCTGTTCCTCCCTTATCACCCATCTCCACTGGAAGGACAAGCAATTCAATACAGTCTACACAGGACATCTTCACAGTGACAGTCTAATCATATGTCCCTCCTTCCTATCACGCCCCACCTTGTTCTGTTCTCTACCCTGTCCCTTTACTGAAGTGTGTGCTTCCAGCATCCCTCCCCCATATCCTGCCCTCCCCTCCATCATCCCGCCTCTCATCTCCAAGCCCTCTACTCTCCTGTGTGGCATGATACCCAGTTTAGAGTTTGTGTCATTCCTTCCCTAAGCCAAATTCAGTGAGAGTAAATGAGAGTAAAGTTGTAACAGTTATCCCTTGCCTCTTCTGTATGGGATGACTAACCCCATTTTGTCTCTCCCTGTCTCCTCTCATTCTAGTCCTCTCCCACCTCAGAATTACACCTTTTACAGTATCATCCCTTCATATTCAATTGATCCTATACCCTCTATGTACACATATACACACATGCTCAGAAAGGTATTCATATGCATGTATAGCCTCCAATGTAGACATATGTGTAAGTATACATACATACATACATATTTATATATACACACACACATACACACACACATTTTTATTCCCTTCACCAATCCTCATACTAAGAAAAGTTTCATAAGTTACTATTATCATTATTCCATATTGGCATGTAAATTGTTCAACTTTGATAAGTTCCTTATGATTACTTTCTCATGTTTACCTTCTCATGCTTCTTGTGTTCGATTGTCAAATTTTCTGTTCAGTTCTCTTTTTTTCAGCAAGAATGCTTGAAAGTCCTCCACCTCATTGAATGACCATATTTTCCCTAGAACATTATACTCAATTTTGGTGGGTAGGTGATTCTTGGTTTTAATCCCAGCTCCCTTGATCTTTGAAATATTATATTCCAGGCCCTTTGATCCCTCAGTGTAGAAGC
>JAQQSW010020485.1:0-10845 GCA_028646575.1 Pseudocheirus occidentalis | reverse complement strand
ATTGCCCCAGTGGGGGTTCATGAGATACAGTTTTAGAAGTGCAGATCCCAGAGCTAGTTCGCTGAACTTTGGGTCAGTTCTTCTGGAACCTACCAGATTGGTTTATGAGTCTATCCCCAGAGGAGACACAACTTTAAATAAATAATCTAGTTCTTCATGATGTAATTTGAAGCTCACTGAACTTGGAGTCAGGAAGACCTGGACTCAGATCCTACCTCAGATGTCAAGTCAAGTCACAATCTTTTTGGGGTCTTGGTTTCTTATCTGTGAAATGAAAGGGTTGGATTTGACAACTTCTAAGGTCCCTTTCATCTCTAAATCTATGAAGCTATGAGAAATTTTCTGGCCTTTTTTGTTCAAGAGTTTTTCAGTCCTGTCTGACTCTTCATGGCCCCATTGGGGCTTTCTTGGCAAAGATACCAGAGTAGTTTGTCACTTCCTTCTCCAGCTCATTTTATAGATGAGGAAACTGAGGTGAACAGGGTTAAGTGACTTAGCTAGGGTCATACAGCTAGTATGTGTCTAAAACCAAATTTGAATCAAGAAGAGGAGTCTTCCTGAATCGAGGGCCAGCATTCTATCCACTATACCACCAACCTGTTCCTTCTAGCCACTATACCTTAGCAAATGGGAGCAGAAAATCCATCAGATGACCTTGAGTAGCTGATGCCCAACAGATAGTGAGAGAGAGTACAAGGACCCTGAGACCAGCATAAACACTTAGCACAGAATGGGGCAAGATGCATAGGCCAGGACAGCATGATATCATTACCAAAAGCTAGTGGTAGCACTACACTATCAAAAACTGTGTGCTGTCCTGACCATACATGCCTCCTAATATGTGTTTTCTACATATGTGCCCTCCATGAATGCACTCTAGCCACTTGGATTCCTGGCATATGCCCCTACACACATGTTCCTTGACTACACGTGTTTCTTCCAAGATTCCCTTCTATGTGTGTTTGTTCTCTCATGACAAGCATTCTCTGTATGTGTGCCCAATCCCACTGGTGACGTGGTAACCTGTAGGAGAATCTTTTCTTGTCACTTTCTTTGCTGTCTAATTTGATTAAATGCCTTTTGTTTTGAACCACTATGTCCTTTGGATGAATAGTAAAGTAAAACACTGGGTGTATTTCAGTACTTAACAGAATGATGTGGAAAAAATGAACAACACTATTTTTATTTAAAGTATAAAAGAATTATGCTCTCAAACCTGAACGTTTACCAATATGCCAAAAAAGAGAAAAGAAAAAGAAAAGATATCTCCTGTTTGTAAATGCTTCTACCCATATGAAAGAAAAAGACTCTGAGTTAGGGGGAGGGGTTGGAAATCCAGAAATCAGCTGGGTTTTCTCTTATTTCTGCCAATACTTTGGTCTACAATTGGCTTCCAAATATTGGAAAGCCAAGTTTTTGTTTTTTAAACACACACAGGTGTGTGTCTCTGTATATAATATGTATTATGTATATTTTCCAAGCATCTCATCATTGGTTAAAAAAAAATATGGCCTAGGTACAGGTGGGAGGGGAAAAAATCCCTTCAGCCTTCAGGGTTTTGTGGATCTCACAGCCCCATGCAATTAAGGCGCCATTGTTAATTTTCAAATTGTCATAAATCCATTTGAGAATTTGAGACAATTCAAAAAACAATTATGACTGAATGAAAAGTGAATTGGGCAATCAACTGAGATGAAATCCAGCCCCGAGAAACAAAACGTGGGGAGAAAAAAAACCCTTCAAATATGTTGGAAGAATAAAAGGCATATGGAGCTGGCTGATTGTGTGGGGATGGTCTTTTAAGACCAAGGTTACTTGACAGGAAGGTAGTGGGCTCAGTTCCACTCTCAGGGAGACTTGGTTGTTTGGCGGAGTGTGGCAGATATTTTTGTTGTGTTAAATTGCATAATAAAAATATTGAAGCCTACCCAGATGCGCAAAGATCATGCTGTATGTTGTTTACCTAAGAATATCAGCGAACCGAGTAGCAAATCAGGAAAATCGGCCTCAGCAGGCATCATGCAGCCCTCTGCCAACAAAACAGAATTCTGAAGACAGTCATCTGTACTATAGATAAGTTCATTCTTATGCCCAAAGTTGGGAGTTTTCAATCATCAAAACATGGCTCTTTGATTTCCTGAGTATTCATTCTAAGATTGAAAAAGACCTAGGTGGCAATGTCATCAGTACCAAAGAGCATTCAAACACTTAGATATGACCCTGTACTAGGATGTCATTCACTTAGCAAATGTTTACTGAATTTTAGCAAGCTGCAAGGCACTGTACCAGACACTGGGGGATGATAACGACAAATAAGTCCCAGCCCTATTCTAAAGGAGCTCATGGTCTAACAGAAAGCTAGATGGTACAATGTATAGAGTACCAGGTATAGAGCCAAGAAGATGAGTTCAAATCCAGCCTCAAACTCCAGCTGTGTGACTCTGGGCAAGTTACTTAACTTCTCTTTGCCTCAGTTTCCTCATCTGTAAAATGGAAATAATACAAGTGCCTACCTCCCAGAGTGGTTATCAGGATCAAATGTCATAACATATGTAAAGTTTTTCACAAATTTTAAAGTGCTAGATACATGCCGGCTATTATGTGACTGGTCCATCTTTCTCCCCACCTCTAATTCATTTCTTTGATAAAAGCATTTATTCCAGGTTTCCTCCTTAACCTCTTTTCTTAACAATGTGTCAAACCCTGCTCCCATACCCACTATGCCTGTCTCTATTTTTTTTTTTTTTTGCTTTCTGGAAGGAGGAAGGCAGGGCAATTGGAGTTAAGTGATTTGCCCAAGGTCACATGGCTAGTGTGTCAAATGTCAGAGGCCAGATTTGAACTTCAGGTCCTTTTGACTTGGAGGCTATGCTCTATTCACTGCCCCACCTAGCTGCCCCTTTGCCTGTATCTATTGCCCTCTTAGTGATACTTATTTTCAGTTCTTTGAATGCTGTGATATTATAACCAATATATAAAATTGCCCATCTCCATATCTCTTTATAAAATAGAATGGGTAAATGATTAAGAGAGATGCAAAGGGGGATGATCTGAGAACTCAGGGAATGGAGGGATCATTTCAAGCAAGGGGTATCAAGGAAGGCTTCCTGGAGGAGGTGGTAGTAGAGCTGTTTGGAAGAATGTTAATAATAGTAATAGTTAGCATGTACATAAGAACTTTGAATACATGATCTCCTTTGACCTTTTCATCATCCTTCAATGGTAGGTGCTGTTATTAACCTAATTTTTCAGAGGAAAAAAACTAAGGGAAGTTAAGTGACCTAGGGAGCTAGTAAGTGTGTCAGACTGAATTCCAGCCCAGGACTTCTGTACTCCCAAATTCAATGCTCAGATTTCAGCACCTGTGCTTACTGGGATCAAACCTAGGCTTGTGTTTTTATCTTTTAAAGCCCCTCACATCCCCAGCATCATTTTCCAACCTTATTACTACCCTTCATGCATTATACAGTCCAGCCAACTGGCCTCCTTCTGTTCATTACATACCACATTCCACTTTCTTCCTCTGTCTCTCCTGTCTTTGCACTGGCTGTCCCCCGTGCTGGCTCTTCCCTGCTTACTTCTACCTCTCAGAATCTCTCAATGCCTTCAAAAGTCTAGCCAAGTCTTCATGAAACCTTTCCAGATCCCTGCAACCACAAATATCCTCCTCTTTCCAGAAATTTGCCTTATGTTATTTTCAATATATTTTTATTTCTGCACATGTTTTTCTCTAATAGATTGCAAGCTCCTTGAGGTCAGGGACTTTTTCCTTTTAGTCTTCATCTTCCCTGGACTTAGCAGAGTCATCTGGCACACAGTTGATTAATAAATGTGTGCTGATTGAGAGATTTGACTGATACTAGGCATATCAAAATGAAATAAGTTAGCAATCACTGCCCTCAAGGGTATTAAATCTAGTTCAGGGGGAGAAGGCATTCAAAGAGTTAGCCACAAGATACATAAATGCATGGTAATTATAACCTCAGCAGAGATGTCCAAAGTGGGCATGAAGCCTAGGTTTCCTTTGCTTCACTGGTCCATGGTAGTGCCAAATCAGTGAAGCAATGGAAACTCAGGCTTCATGCCCATGCCCAGCCGAGACTATGTATCTAATAAGGACCAATGGAGCAGCATCCTGGGGAGTAATGATACACTCAATGGGGAACAGCCCCAGTGAGAGTGCTATGACATCCTGAGAAGACATCAGTCTTCTGAAGGACTAGAGGTATGAATCAAAGCTCTACATCTGTGCTTTGACCAAATTCTCATTTTCTCTATGCATTTCCTCCTATTTTTGATGACTATTCATGTCCATTGCCCCCCTAATAATGTATATATTTGTGGGAGAGGTGTTGTTGTTGTTGGTTCTAGATTTGTGGTGAGAATTTTTAAATGCAACTTTTCTTGTTCTATTACTTCATTAAATGCCTTTACTTTGAGACTAATTTTGTCTGGTGACTGATCAGAAGGAAAAAAAAGTAAACGTACTGGGGATAGAGGAGGTATGAGCTGTGGGTTTGAATTGGTTGTGAACCTTGTTACAATGAGCCAGTTTCATCTTTGATTACTAGTGACTGGAGAGGAACAATTCATTGATCAAGGACCATGAGAAGTGATAAAAGGAAGGGAAGAAACAAGCATTCATTAAGCAGCTACTGTTTTCCAGGCACTGTATTAAGCACTTTACAAATGTTATCTCTTTTAAGGCAACTGAGGCAGACAGAGGTTAAGTGACTTGACCAGGAACACAAAGCTAGTAAGTGGTTGAGGTCAGATTTAAACTTAGGTTTTCCTGACTCCAGCTTCAGGGTTCTGCCAACCACATCACCTATGAGTGGAGGAAATGACAAAGAACTTAAGTTTCATTTCCCAGGGGGCATCTTAATGTTGAGATAATGACAAAAATTGGAGCTATGCAATGGAATGATTTATCACTGTGTAAGTGGTCCTATACATGGTAACAGGAAGTAGTTGGTTCTATGCAAGGCATCTTCAGCTCCTGGAAGGGGAAAGACAAGAAAGGAAAGAGAAATCTCTTAGTCCTCCCTTGATACACTTTGGTATTTAGGAAATTCAAGGGGAAAAGAGCACTAAAGAGACTAGGCCTGGCCTCTTAACTCTCCCTTAGAAGTGAAGGGACTGACAAGGTAATTTTGAGAGGGAGAGAGTACCAGTTATTGGCCATGCAGAAAGACTTTGAGGAGGAGTTGACCCCTGAGCTATACTTTGAAATGAGCTTGGATTCTCCAAGGCCATAATGCATTCCAAATACAGGGGACCACTTGTAGGTAGGAGATGAAATGCCCTCTGCACTGAGCAGCCAGGCCAGTTTGACAGCCATGTGTGAAGGGAACTACTGTAAAAAGAAGGTAAGACTCAGACTTCAAAAAGTCAAGCAAACATGCATCATTTTAATTGCACAAATAACCCACCATATAGTTTTCCATTAAGCTTCTCTGCCAAGCTGAGCCTTCAACTCAGAGAAGCAACAGGACTTTCTTCCATTTTCTTCCTGTAGCTAGTAGATAGAAGCCTGAATATGCAAAAGCCTATATGCTGTAGACCCCCAAATCAGTAAGTACTCAAAATTGTGTGCAAAATATGAATAAAATATTGATTTCATTAAAAATGTTAAGGACTACTTAATTCCAAAACATTTTATATGTTTGCATATTTATTTCCAAATTTGCATATTTGTTTGCATATAACTTGTAAAGATGAATGTTAATTATACTTTGAAATCATTTATAAATTGTAACTAAGAATGTTGTATGAATTTTTAAAAACCACCAAATTCTCAAGTACCGCTAATTATAAAGTACCATTTAACGTACACTAGAGCAGGCCTCATATTGAAAAAATATTGAGTTCTTGACAAATAAAAAAAGCAGGATTATTAACTACACTCGTTGATTAAGTGATGCCTCAGGCAATCGAAGTTTAAATCGTGTTTTGCTTATCCAAAGCAACTATTTCCTCTTGGCTGAATGATCCTGAGGGATTCATGTCCCCAACCTGAAAGAAATTCAACCTCATGATTCCACCTTATTTCACCCTGAAGTCTAGACCTAGGAAAATTGTTCTCCTCTTCTAGCTCAACTTTTCCAGAAAATGACACTGATGAAGTAAACAGGAATTATCATAAACAAGCCTGATGCTGTACGGCTACCTCTGCAGGGCCTCGTGTCAAATGAGGTGAGCTGAAAAGATTTGACTATCCACTAATTGGATTTGGAAAATGATTCCGAGTAATTTAAAAAGCATTTACACAAGGTCAGATCTGAACTGGTTTCTAAAAAGAACCATACAGAAGAATGGAATGTCTAGGTAATTATACCGGACATGTAGATCTAACACAGTATCTATTAAATTGGGCATGAAATTGGACTTTTTTTAAGTACTATGGGTCTCACAGTATAAATCTCTAGGCCAGTTTCTTATATTTTTGATAAAATGTGTAATTATCCCCAGCACAGATCTGCTGAATAAAGGATCCATCACCCATGTATCATTTTTCCTAAATTAGCAACTATTGTAAGACAGTTTTCTTAAAAAAAAAAAGTAGCCATACGTTCCACTGATTTCATTTCAGCCTCTTCCAGCATCTACAGTAAAACCCATAAACAGAATCAGTTCAGCATTTTTCCCTCTCTTATTAATTTAGGGTTGTTTTATTTTTTAAAAAAACTACTGCAGAAAAGAATGAATGCTGAATTATTTCATGCTTTCATATTATGGGCGTCCTATCTGAATCCATCCTAATATAATTGGAGATAAAGTCTACATGGAGATAACAAGCTGGAAAGTTCTATGCATGCTAAATAGCATTTACTGTACTAGAAGAACAAAACCCAGATCTAGCAAATTATTTGATATTAAAAGACATAAGTAAACAAATTAGAGTGTACATTTGTGTTTTTTTCCCTTACATATTAATCAGTCCCAGATAGCCCCATTACATTTTACTCTTCTCCTCTGAGTTAATCAGAATTTAGATTTCTAAAGTCAAAAGAAAAAAAACTGTCTCCCTCTACTGGGGAGATGATCAGAATTTTGTTTTTTTAACTGCATTCAATGAAATCAGGCTATATACTGTGCTGGAAAAAGAGAATTCTTGAACAGCCAGATTTCGGTACCCTTTAGAGGGCCTTAGAGAGTGCAATGTTCAGAATAAGCCCCCCAAAAGTCCAGGTTCACATACGACCCTGAGGTTTTTGCAGCTCTATGAAGGAAAATGAATTAATGAATTTATTTGTTTGTAAGTTTTTCTTTTTGGGGAGGAGAGGGAGAAGATCATAAGACCATAGATTTAGAACCAACTTTAGCCCAACCCTCTCTTTTTTACAGATGAGGAAATGGAGGTTCAGAGACATTAAATGACACCTGGGTAGAAATAGAAGAGAGGAAATATTTTATATATATATATATATATATATATATATATATATATATTTATATATATATGAAATATTCATGTATATGTATGTATATATGTATATCTCTGTATATATATGTGGGTGTATGCTCATATACATACACACACGCACTTACTATATGCCAGTCACTGGGCTAAGTTACAACTTTTATCTCATTTGATCTGTACAACAAGCCTGCAAAGAAGGTGCCGTTATTATCCCTATTTTGCAATATTGGAAATTGAGGCAGACAGAGGTTAAGTGACTTGGCCAGGGTCTCATAAAATACAAGAAGTCTCATGGTATATATCTCCAGACTTTAGGCCCAGAGCTCTATAAACTGCATCACCTACTGCCTCTGAGAACGGGTTTTCCTGACTGACAGTTCAATACTCTGTGAATGATGACATGCCACCTCTCCAGAGCAGGATGAGAAAGAGGAAAAAACAAAATGAAAGAGAAAGAGAAAAACAGAGAGGAGAGAGAAAGGAGGGAGCGACAGAGAGAGAAAGAAAAGAAAGATAAAAAGAGAGGGTAGAGAGAAAGATGATGATGAGAGAAGGAGGGAAAGACAGAGGGGAGAGAGACAGACAAGAAAAGGATCAAAGTAATACATAGAAAAGTGACAGGCACATATTAGGCACTTAAAAATGTTAGTTGAATTAAATTCAGTTGTTGGATTTAGGGTTGGAAGGGGCCTTGGAGACTGTTTAGTCTAACTATGAAATTTTATAGAGGAGAGAACTGAGGCCTAGAAATCATTCATGCATAGGATCATGGGTTTCGAGTTTGAAGGGACCTTAGAGATAATCTCAATAAGTCCCTTCACTTCACAGCTGAGGAAGCTAAGGCCGGGGAGGTACTGAAGGTACTATGTTGTTGAGGCCTTGTGACTAGTGCTATTACTGAGTACACTGGGTCCAAACTGAATTCCCAACTTTCAGGCCAAGAGAGCTGCCTGAAGGGGAAGTAGGGGAGGAAGAAGACCACCCAGCACCTGTATGCCTACTGTAGCAAAAACCTGAAATCTGCACAAAACTGTATAATGATCAAAAAATCTAATGAGAAGCAATAGTATTTACCTTCTTCAATGCCAGAACTAAACAGCAATGGCATAAACCAGAATCCCATGAGCAATTAGGAACCTCACCTTACCCTCAACAAAGTCAGAACCAGTGCCTCCCAGTTGGATCATAGAGAGGATAGGTGCAGGCTGTAAAGCCCTGCATCTACAGGACTCTCTAAGAAGCCCTAAAGCAGTGTTCTTAACCTGTGGGTTGCGACCCCTTTGGGGGTCAAACAACCCTTTCACAGGGGTTGCCTAAGACCATCAGAAAACACATATTTCTGGTGATCTTAGGAACTGAGACACCACTCCTCCCTCTGTCTCCAGGCAGGTCTTCCCACATGCAGATACATCCATATACGAGTATTAAAGGATAAAGTATTAAAATTGCAGCATTAGGAAGGTTGAGAACCTTCTCAAGTATTCTGAAAAATTCAGAATGGTTGTTATTGAAACCTTGGAGAGTGCAGAAACCAGAGACCGGTAAGACGCTGTAGTTTTCAAATTAAAATAACTCAGGCCAGGGGTGTTTAGGTCTCTTATACTCCATCTTGAAATGTCAGAGAGAGCCTTAAGAATCCAATATTCACTGATCTAAGTAGGGTTAAAAGATAGAGATCAGCACACGACCTCATGGACCAAGAGCAAGATCAGACAGAACTAACCAGGTCCCTCCAGATCACAATATGGGGCAAAGCATGGCCTAGCAAAGTTTACAATTCAGAAACTAACCCTAGAGAGATGATTGGCTCGAAGAAAACAGGAAGTAGTATCAAAAACTATTATAAATTTAGAGATCACCCAAAAGTAGTGAGTACAAATGTAACATAAATGTGCGACTCAAAGGGGAAAAGGTGAATTTTCTACAAGGCCTACTTGAACATCATTTTTTAAATGAAGTGAGAATTTTTTTAAATAAAAGAAAAATTTCTGGAGGAAAGAATTAGAATGTGGCTTAGAAGAGGAAGTGATAAACATTACTCACGAAACTGACTCCCTAAAAACTAGAATGAACCAAAAAGAAATCAGTGACTCCCATCAGACAACAAGAAAAATCAGGAAAAAATCAAAAACTATAAAATGCAAGATATATAGTAATAAAAAACAATAAACTCAGAAAACGTATCAAGAAGAAAGAAGCTAAACATCACTGGGGCTCCCTAGAAACTATATTTTTTTCTTAAAATAGTCTAGATTCTAGAAAAAAAAATCATCAATGAAAAAATGCCCAGATGTATTAGAACCAGAAGGCAGTTTAAAGATGAAAAAAATCCATTAATCACCACCCGGGAAAAAACAAATTAATACTCCTGGGAATGTCCTAACCAAAATCTAGAGTTCCCATATCAAAGTAAAACACTTCAAGTATCCAGAAAGAAATAGGTCAAGCACTAAGTTTCTCTAGCTGGGATCATATAAGACCTGGCAGCTTCTACCAGAAATGAGAAGGGATCTCAGAATATAATATTCCAGAACACAAAAGAGATAGACTTACAATTAAGAACAAATTAACCTACAAATCTGAGTAAAATCCTACAAGGGGGGAAATGGATCTTTAACAGAACAAAGGAATTTCAAGCATTTCTGATAGAAAGATCAGAGCTAAGTAGGAACTTTGATGTACAAACACAAGATCTCAGATAAACTTAGGCAAATTTATTTGAATAATTAGAAGGCTATATCATGAAGTAAGGCTAACATTCTATTTTTTTTTACATTCAACAAACATTTGTTACATGATACTAAGTTTAAGGCAGTAGATTAGGTGCTGAAAATACACAGAAAAAAAATTAGTTCCTATCCTCAAGAACCTTACCTTCTCCTGGGACTCATAAAGTCAAATAAGATAAATTTACAATAATATTTGATGATTTGAAAAGAGAGCACTGACAATAGGGACCATTGAATATGAAAGTTCTTTGGAAAACATTCTAATAGAAGAAACAAGAGTCCCTTCAGAATTTTAATGTCTTCAAAGCATACTGAGGGAATAAAATAAGAAAAGCAGAGGTCCAGGCGTGGTTTGGTCCTGTTATGAAGATTTAGTAGATGAAAGAGAAGGGAGGGTAAATGGAGGAATACGTTGATATAGCAAGTAGGAAAATGGAGAGGGATTTGCTATTTCTCATAACTTTCTTATTTTTCACAATTTAGGGAATTCACAATTTCATAATTTAGAGAAGAAGATGCAAACACAGAAGAAGCATTGGGGGAAATGAGCATCAGATGAAGCTCACTCATCAGTAATGGACAAAGAAGTGTTGAATACACACACACGCACACAAAAGCAGTTTGTGTAGAAATACATCAAGCCCAATGGATCAATTAGATTAGGGAAATAGGGGGAGGGGGAAGGGATTGGAA
>JAQQSW010020484.1:0-10845 GCA_028646575.1 Pseudocheirus occidentalis | reverse complement strand
TTCCATTTTCTCCACTCTAATTCTGAAGGAATTATTCTCTTCAGAATGCTTTTGAGATTCTTTTTCCATCTGGCAAATTTGACTTTTTAAGGCATTCTTCTCCTCATTGGCTTTTTGGACTTCTTTTGCCATTTGAGTTAATCTATTATTAAGGTGTTATTTTCTTCAGTCAGGTTGTTGACTCTCTTTTCATGATATTCTTGCATCATTCTTATTTGTCTTCCCAATTTTTCCTCCACTTCTCTTATTTGGTTTTCAAAATCCTTCTTAAGCTGATCAATGGCTTGTAGGCAGTCTACATGTTTCTTGGAAGCTTTTTGTGGGGGAGTTCTGACTGTGTTGTCTTCCTCTGGTTTCATGCTTTGATCCTTTTGGTCCCCAAAAAAGGATTCCAGAGTTTGATTTCTGTTCTTGCTTTGCTTCCTTTGCCTGCTCATGTTGCCAGTGAATTACTTGACTTTTTAGCTTTGTGGAACTCTACTTCCAGAAGGGAAAGTGCTGTCCCAAATTGCTGGGGTTTTTGCAGGTGCCAGAGCTATTAGGAGGCTGCTGCAGCCCCCACCAGTTTTGGCTCACTAAAAACACACCCCAGGACCACCACCAAAGACCACAATCCGGATCCAGGCCTCTCAACACCAGAGCATTTATCCTCTGAATGATCACTTGGCCCCACTGCAGTCTGCAGGCCAGGAGCTTTGAAGTAGCCACGTAGAGGAAGCTGCAGGGCTGTCGCTTCTGCTGGTTCTTTGCCTTGGAGGCAATTTGGACAGACCACTTTTCTCCCCCAAATTTAGCTGAGTTCCACTGACCTTTCACTTTGTCCTCGTTTCTTATGGCTTGATAATTCTGGAAACTGCCACAGCTGCCACTGATCCACTCTCGTTAAGGCTCCAGCTCTGGCTTATCCTGGTTGCCCCAGGGCCAAGCTGCGGTTTCAGGCTGGGCTGGTTTCTGCTCCCAGCACGTTATGATGAACCCTTCCTGCCGAGCTGCCTTCAGTGGGAGATGTGTTTTTCTGTATTTTTTGGTGAGTTTTGGAGTCGTAAAATTTGTTTAGAGTCATTTTTATGAGTATTTGAGGTGGCTGTGTGCAATCCATGGTGTTTTCCTGCTTCTACAATCTTGGCTCTGCTCCCCTGTCAATGGTTTTTCCAATGAGATATTTCACATTCCCTTCTATTTTTCCATTTGTTTGGATCTGTTTAGTAGTACGTTGATTTCTCATAAAGTCATTTGCTTCCATTTGCTCCAATCTAATTCTGAAGGAATTATTCTCTTCAGTGAGCTTTTGAGATTGTTTTTCCATTTGGCCAATTTGACTTTTTAAGGCATTCTTCTCCTCATTGGCTTTTTGGGCCTCTTTGGCCATTTGAGTTAGTCTATTTGTTAAGGTGTTATTTTCTTCAGTCAGGTTGTTGACTCATTTTTCATGATTTTCTTGCATCATCATTTTCATTTCTCTTACCAGTTTTTCCTCCACTTCTCTTACTTGGTTTTCAAAATCCTTCTTGAGTTCCTCTATGGCCTGTAACTAGTTCATATTTTTCTTGGAAGTTTTTGGTACAGGACTTTGACTGTGTTGTTAAAGTTAAAAACATTTCCTCCTGTTCCATGATTTGCACCTTTTTGTCTCCCAAAAAGGAATTAAGGTTTGACCACTGTGCTTGCTTTGCTTCCCTTGCTTGCTCATATTGCCACTCAATTGCTTGACTTTTGAGCTCTTTGCCACAGTAGAACTCTGCTTCCAGACGGGAGAGCTTTGTCCTAAATTTCTGGAGTGTTTGCAGCTGCCAGAGCTAGGAGGGCACACTCTCTGCAGCCCCCACAAGCTCTGGCCCACTAGCCATACACCCCAGGACCCCCACCCAAGATAGTGAGCCAGAACCAAGCAAGTTAAAGCAAGAATGATTACCCTCTAAATGATCGCTTAGTTCCCCTATGCTCTGCAGGCCAGGAGCTCTAGAAGCATCCTTGTGGGGAAGCAGCTGTAGCCACCATGACTCACCACCTCTCACCCCAGCGGCAGAGGCCAGACCTTTCCAAAAGAGTTCCTGATGGACATTTTACTTAATCTTTGGCATTTATAGGTTGAGGAGTCTGGAAACTGCCACAGCTGCTGGTGATTCACTCTCCTGAAGTCTGTTCTGGCAGCCACTGGTTGGGGCCACTCTGAAGCTAAAACCCTGCAGCTCACATGGGACTGCACTTGGCTCCCAGTGCTGAAATGAACCCTTCCTGTAGGCTTGCTGGTCTGGGAGATTTGTTTCTCTCTATCACTTTGGGGGTCTATAGCTCTAAAATTTGTTTAGAGTCATATTTTATAGGTATTTGAGATGATTGTTGGGGGTGCTCACATAATTTCCTACTTCTATGCTGCCATCTTGTTTATGTTTGATTACATTCTAAGCTACTAGTTAAAAAGAAGCTAAAAGGGGGGATGAGACAAAGGCTAATGAAGGAATGTTAGAGAAAGTCCAGAGTGCAGCCCAGAGAGGAATGAGACCTGACTGGTTTGAGGCTCACCTTAAGTAGAGGTTCTAGGAAGGATAATCTAATCAGAGGAAGAGATCTTACGGGCAGAAGGTACTTCTAAAGTAGGTATTCCAACATGAAAAGAACGATATGATTCTATTAACTTTGTAAGGTGAATACCAAAGGTAAATCCTGATATCTTCAGAACGGGAATCAACAAAGAATATATTTCAGCACGTCTCTAACATAAGCACACCTTTGTTTCCCAACACTCACCCACTGTGACTCCCTCTCCAGTGAATAGCTCCCACATGCTCGCATTTTCCTTTTGGGTAGTACAGAGGCACACAAGAGAAGGCATGGTTGGGTAGCAATCTCCACTAAAGATCTCATTACTTTATCTTTCCTCACAACTCTCCCATCTTCTGAATTTCCCAATTTCATTTGAGGACACGACCATTCTTTTTTTATGTCATCCTCTGTTCCTCACTTTCACTCACCCCACATATGCAATCAACTGCCAAATCTTAACTTTTCTATCTCCCCAACACTTATTGCATCTTTCCCCACATACACAGCCAACCCTTTAGTTCAGAGCCTCACCACCTTTTGACTGAACCATTGCAATGGCCTCCTAATTTGTCTTCCTGCCTAAAGTCTCTCCCCCCTCCAATCCATTCTCTACCCAGATGCCAAAGTGATTTTTCTAAAGTATAGCTCTGGCCATGTCACTCCACTACTCAATAAACACCAGTCATACCCTATTGACTCAAGGATAAAGAATAAGCTGTATTTGGTATTTAAAACATCACAATCTATTCACAACCTACCTTTCCAGGCTCTCTTGTATTTACTTTGTATCAATCAATAAACAATTAATTTCTCGCTATGGGCCAGATAATATACTAGGTACTTGGGATGCAAGGACAGAAATGAAAAAGTTCCTGCCCTCAAGAAGCTTACATTAAATCAAGAGAACCAGTGGTGTGTGTGTGTGTGTGTGTGTGTGTATGTGTGTGTGTGAAACAAATAAAAGGGGAGAGTTCCAGAAAAACTTCACATAGAAGGTGAAAGGAGATAAGTTTTTGAGGAAACAGGATTATAAGAAGCAGAAGTGAGGAGCGAGTATATTCGAGGCACGAGAGACAGCTAGTACAAAAGATGGAGATAAGGAGCTAGTATTATGTAAAAGGAACAGCAAGAAATGTGCATGTACTCATCAAAGAAGAATCAGTTCTACAGATGAGCAATTTATGATGGCTAAATTCACCATCATTTTTAATTAAATACAAAACAAAAAGGAAAATCTATGAAAAGCAGCATGGCTATGTTTGTGTATGATAGTTCTTGATTCTCAGCATAAAGTAATTATTAAGAAAACATTTACATTATCTTAATGCTGTGATATTTATATCTCTCTAGCTATTACTTTGTGTATAGTTAAAGAGCAAACATTAAAAAACATGAAGATTATGAGATTTGTCACATGAGATTGCTCTTGCAGATCTAGCTATCTGGGATATGATTTTTGAAGTATGAAGTTTGAAAAGACTTTAAGAAGAAATTCTAAGTAAACTACTGAACTCTTTCTGTATCTGGCTTTTATTTCTGACAGTGTCAAACACTTCCTTCCCCCACCATCCCACCTGAGGCATATCAGAAAAGCAAAAGAACATTGAAAAGTATTATTTTTTCTCACACCTACAATATGTATTTTTAAATGTCATAGAAGTAACAGTAATTGAATAGTTGGACCGCAAATGCATTCTATATATACTACATTCAGTTTTAAACTTTTATTGAGGTCGTAATAATAATAATAGCTAACATTTATGTAGTGCTAGCTCTGTACGAGGCACTGTGCTAAATGCTGTATAATCATCATCTTATTTAATCCTTACAACAACCCAGGGAGGCAGGTAATATCCATTTTGCAGATAAGAAGACTGAGATTAAGCGACTTACCTGAGATCATCCTGAGTCTGAGATTGGATTTGAATTCAGGTCTTCCTGACTCCAGACCCAGTGCTCTGTGCACTATGGCGCCATCTAGCTACTATCAACCCTGTGTGCAAGTTACTCACTGAGGCAAGAGATATCAAGGTAACAGAGAAATAAGCTCCTGACCTCAAGGAGCTTCCTTATTGGGAGGGAGGGGAAAATAATAACTGATGTTTACATAGACCTTTCAGGTTTGCAAATGAGATGACATATATTATCCCATTTTAGCATCACAACAGCCCTTGAGATATAGGATATTATTATCCCCATTTTTCAGATGAGGAAACTGAGGTTCAGCAGAGCTAAGTGATTCACTCAGATTTGTACAATTAGATGTGTGTCTAAGACAGGACTTGAAACCCAGGTCTTGCTCCTTCCAGATCTATCCATTAAGCACGCTGCTTCTTCATGCAATATATACCATAAAATCTACATTATTATTTCAATGACGCTTGAAAGAGACACGAAATCCTTTTCATGGAAACCAGCATGGTATAATGGAAAGACCACTAGGATGCCCAAATTCTGGTTCTGCCAATAACTAACTGTGTGATGTTGGGTAAGTCATTTAACCTTTCTGTGCTTCTATTTCCTTAAGGAAGGAAATTTAATTACATGACTTCCTTAAGTTTCTTTTAGTGCTGAAGTTTGTGATTTTTTTTTTCTTTTTGGAAGGGAGAAGGCAGGGCAATTGGGGTTAAGTGACTTGGCCTAGGTCACACGACTAGTAAGTGTTAAGTGTCTGAGGTCAGATTTGAACTCAGGCTCTCCTGATTCCAGGGCTGGTCCTCTATTCACTGTGCCACCTAGCCACCCCTTAAAGTTTATGATTTTAAGGAGCTGTGATGAAGATGCCTTCATGTGCAAATACGATCATGGCAATAATCTTATGACTTAATTCTTTACCCTGGGTGCTGTCTTTGGAATTGTTTTAGGGCCTTGCATTGCTGAGAAGGGCTGTCTATCAAAGTCAGCCACTGCACAATGTAGTTGTTACTATGTACAATGTTCTCCTGGTTCCACTCTTTTCATTCAGCATCAGTTCGTGTAAGTCTTTCCAGGTTTTTCTGGAGTTTGCCTGTTCCTCATTTCTTATAGCAGAATGGTATTCCCTTACATTCATATATCACAACTTCTTCAGTCATTTCTCAATTGATAGGCATCCCCTTAATTTCCAATTTTTAGCCACCACAGAAAGGGCTGCTATAAATATTTTTATACACCTGGGTCCTTTTCCCATTTTTATGATCTCTTTGGAATACAGCACTAGAAGTAGTATTGGTGGGTCAAAGGGTTAAACTGTGTACTTTTATTGTTGTTGTTCAGTTGTGTCTGACTCTTCATGACCCCATCTGGGGTTTTCTTGGTAAAGATATTGGAGTCATTTGCCATGTCCTTCTCCAGCTCATTTTACAAATGAGGAAACTGAGGCAACCAGGGTTAAGTGACTTGTCCAGGGTCGCACAGCTAGTAAGTGTCTGAAGCTGGATTTGAACTCATGTGTCTTCCTGATTCCAAGGCCAGGGCTCTATCTACTGCACCACCTAACTACCTTTTGTTATAAAGTACTAGTTATAAATACTTCACCAAAATTTCAGTTATCCTAACCTATGCGCAATAAATCCCTAAGAGATGTTTGTTGAATTGAATTGAGATTAGGAGGATATTAAGTTAATCTGTAAAATGGAAGCTGGGTTAGAGGGACTCTGAGGTCCTTCTCGCACTGGATCAATGTTTCTGTGATACTTTGAATAAATGATATATTTTAACTAATTCCCAACTAGGAGAAGGCGAATGGGGCTTTGGCCCAGTGTGCCAGTATCTAGAAGGGTGTACTTCCACTGCATGGTGACCACTGTCATTGGACCTAACTTCTTGATCTTCCACTGGCTCACTCAGCCATCCCGGAGATGGAACTGCTTTCTGAGAGCCCATCTTCTGCCTTAGCCTCTCTAGAGCTGAAAGTTGGACTCTTAGGGAGACAGTCTGCCCCCTTTGTCCACACAACTGCACCTGAGATAGTGTATCCTCGGAGCTGCTGCTGCTACTTAATCCTCAGCTCAGCCCCAAACTAAATCTGCTCCAGGAACAAGAATTCTAAACTATTGCTCTGGATCAGAACCTTCTTTGTAAGCGATTACCTGGCAGCAAATATCATTACCTTCTCCTTTTAATGGAGACAAAGATGCAGAGAGATTAATCTTTTCCCCAATAATCCATCTAGTTAATGCTCTTTTCAGAATTCACATCTTAATTTCTAGCCTAGTTTTTTTTTAATTTCCATTTGACTCCCTGGAACATTTATTTCTAGAACCTGAGAATACTTTAAATGTGGTTTGCAAGAACTATATATTTTGAATTCTATTTACATTTATTCCAAGAATGATTGTTGCTTACTTATTAAACTATCAACACTGGCCTCTTTAGGGGCTGGATAATGAGTGTATAAAACTAAAAACTGGAGTGAAATGAAGTTTGGTGGTCCTAAACTACCTTGACACATGGGAAATTAATTAGGTATTGTAAGACACCTAGGCCTTTTTTTGTATTCCACTACCAAAACAACACAAAGGTAAGGACAAACCCATCATTTGGGTAGAATTCATGATAGGCACTGAAAGTTGACCGAACCCATTATGGACAAATAGTTAAGATGATCAGTCCATAGATTTGCCTAAGAACAAGCAGCATGGTATAATAGACTGAGAGCTGGCTTTGGAGTCTAGGAGAACTGGGTTCAAGTTTTACCTCTGACGCATACTGCCTATTCAATATTGGGGTAATCATCTCACTGCCTGTCAGTGCTCTAGGCAACTCTTTAAGATGATAAATTTGCTGAGAAGGTGTTTCCTCACCAGGGGTTTCTTTATACTGATAAAATCACAGATGCTGTCCTGTATAAAATCAAACAAAACTTTGTGGGTTGCGCATCCTGATTTAGGAAAGGGAAAGAGAAGCTGGTCCAAACTGTGGTGCCTGAGGAGGTTAACCATCCTTCCTTACCCCCAGGCAATGGACTGCTTTGGGTTCCATGAGGGCTGAGAGTGCATTTTGAAAGACTTCCATTGAGAGACTTCAGAACCAAAAGACATTCTCACAATTAATAGGGAAACCACATGCTGTCACCATATCCTATCAATAAATTCAGATTCTTCAGGATATAATGTGGCTGCTGGAGCCCTTGGTTTCCTGTAATTCTGAATTTAAAGGATCATGTAATTGGTATCCCTTTAATGCCTACTACTTGGGCAACAATTTAGTAGGGAAACCATAAAACCCAGATTATCCTTTGATTGAAATAGGTTAAATCTGCATACTGTTTTTGCAGTTTATAAATTGCTTTCCTTTCAATATGTAAGGATTTAGTGAAAATTGTATGGATTTTTAGTGAAAATATGTAAGGATTTAGTGAAATTACTATTATTCCCATTTTATAGATGAAGAAACTGAGCCTTAAAGAAGCTGAGTGACCTGCTTGAAGTCCCATTGCTAGTTAGTGACAAAGCCAGGATTTAAACCTCAGTCTAAGTCAAAGTCTAGGGTTCTTTTTGAGTGACAGAAAGAAAAGAATCATAGTTTAGGTAGGAGCTTGAGGATGTTTTGCTTTGTTTTTTAGCTGGAAGAGACCCTAGAAATGGCCGAATTCACTTTTCTCAAATTAATTTGGCCCTTAAATCAATTTGAGACTTGAAATATACAAAGAGAACCCCTAAATGCAGAGTTTCACTTGAGACCTAGGTCCCTTGGCAGGCAGAGGGGGAGAACAGTCATATTATGGAGGTGGATGGTGTCTCAGTAGGCAACTCTTATGGACTTAATACCAAAAAGTCATTGCAGTCTGGGCTAGCCCATAGCCATGTACAGGCCCCTTTCGATGAAAGGAGCCTTGGCTGAGTTGGGAGAAGGCACATAGAACACCAGGGTTTCATGGAAGTCAGTCTAGAAAATAGGATCCAATGGAAGCCCTTCATTTTTACTGAGAAGGATCTTGAGGCTGTTTTCTAAACACTCAACAGTATACTCACCTAAGTGAATTTTTATAGAATTTTCATTTGTTTTATGATTCCTTTCCTGTTTCTATAGTTTTCTTTTTTAGGTTTTTTTCCCCCTCCCAAGCCTAGCAGCTCAGCTGTCCAGGGGGTCTACAGATCTAGATTCCCAAGAGAAGAATGATTTTACTAATCTACAACCTAAGCAGACAAAATATTTCACTTCTGTTATAACCATTTAAAAGTTACCTTTTGTCTTGGGAGAAGAGATCATTATTTTCCATGCTTTAGGGTTATATTATCTCTTGTTTATTTTGTTGTCCCCCATCCCAGAAACAAGTTGCATATGTACTGAAAAATACAGACTAGATTAAATTTTGTTTTGGTAACCTTTTTTAAAGGCTAGTCTTTTAATTTTTTTCAGTAGAATAGCAGCAATGTACTCTGTACCAGTACAAATATTAGCATAATATTAGCCATACACAAAAGGATTCACAGACTTTCAGAGCTGAAATGGACCTCAGCAGCCATCTCATCCAAAGCATATGTGAATAGGAATTCCATCTTCAACATACCTGTCAAATATCATGCATTGATTGAAGACTTCCAGTGAGAAGTATCTCCTATTTCATTATTGTTTTTTAGCTTTTACAAAAAAGATATTTATTGAAAACATGTAGTAAGAACAGAAATTACAAAGCATCTCACCCTCCTATCATCTCAGTCCCTGGGCAGAGTGGATTCCCACTTAAAATACTTCAAAGCATTCATTCCACCACAATTCATTTATATATGGATGAGTCCTTGCCTCTAATAGGCTGGACTAGAGTCAAGCAAGTCAGTTTTCATGGCCACAGCTGTCCCCTGCATCCATGCTCAGCTTCTGGAAAATTCTTGCATGGACTCCAGCTCCCAAACATCTGGTGCTCACTGTGTTCCATCCTCCTGAAACTCCCAAGGTTGTAACTGTTTCTATTACTCTTTTATCAAGAGACACAAGGGACACAGAAGCAACACAAGGGACACAGAAGCAACACAAGGCTATGTGCCAAGTGGAAGCAGCCTATTTGCAGAGATATTTGAGGCTTCTTTCCTCTTGCCAGAGGGTATAAAGTAATCTTTGCTTCCTCACTTGAACAGTCATCAGGGAAGAAAAGGAAAAAAAAACCTGTTCCATTTTGGGATAGTTGTAATTGTTGGGAAGTTTTCAGAGCTAATCCCAGTTCTAGATGTCTGATCCTTCAAATGCATGAGGTTATCATGATTGTATAATATACTTGAGAGCAAAGATTTCAGTTTTGTCAAGATATCTCCAGGACCTGGCATGCAGTAGGTGCTTAATAAATACTTGTCACTATAAACACTAGCTCATTTTTCCAATCTAAGCATTGCCAGTTCTTTTAACTGGGGCATGAGTAAGAGGTCATTCACCATCCTGGTTTCTGTTCTCTAAATATGCTCCATTTTATAACTGTCCTTCCTTAAAACATAGCCTAAAGAACTAAACCCAGCACCTCACATGTGGTCTGAGAAGGGCAGAGGACAAGAGTATGGCAGTATTGTCTCTTGGACTCTTTGCCCCTCTTTTTTTTTGGAGGGGCGGGCAATTGGGATTAAGTGACTTGGCCAAGGTCATGTAGCTAGGTGTTGTGTCTGAGGCTGGATTTGAACTCAGGTCCTCCTGACTCCAAGGCTGGTACTCTATTTACTATTCCATCTAGCCACCCCCTCTTTGCCTCTCTTAATGAAACTTTAGATTGGATGAGTTTTCTTGGCTGATGATACCCCCAGATCTTTTTCAGATAAACTGAAGTCTAGTTATCTTTCCACTATCTTCTCCTTATGAAATTGATTGATTTTTTGGGAACTGACATGTAAGACTTGAGAGATATCCCTAATGAAATTTTATCTTATTAAATTTGGTCCCATGGTCTAGCCAGGCATTCATCTTTTTGAATCCCGTCATCCAATGTGTTAGCTATTCTTCCTAGTTTAGTGCCATCTGAAAATTTGATAAGCATGCTATATCCATGCCTTTATTCAAGTTACAGATAAAAATATTAAACAATGCAAATCCCAGCACAGATTCCTTGGTCATTTCCCTGGAGACTTCCTTCCAAGGTGATATCAAACCATTAAGGACTATTCTTTGGGTCAAGCCATTCAACCTTTTCAGAATCCATCTAGGTACTAACCCATACTCCCTCCCATCTTTCCATAAGAACAGCATGAAGGACTTTATCAAGTGTTCATTAAAATCTAGGTAAGTAATATTTATCACATGTTCCTGATCTACCAGTTTAGTAACCCTATCAAACAAAGGAAATAACATTACTCTGGCCTGACTTGATGCCTTGCTGGTTTTCTGGGATAACCATTTCCT
>JAQQSW010020483.1:0-10845 GCA_028646575.1 Pseudocheirus occidentalis | reverse complement strand
GTGGGATTGCTGTTATGGGGTTGGGCCAGGAGCAAGATGGGGAGAAAATGTGTAATTCAAAAAATGTAATGAAAATGAATAATGTAAACAAGAAAACAAATAAAAACTAAATTTAAAAAAATTTAAAAAAAAACATACCCAAGTCTCCCTACTCCTTAACAAAATCTTAGCATCCCCTCAAGTTATTGTCATATTTTATCGTGACTCATATTTTTTACTCCCTTTCTTAGTCAAACTGGTAGAAAATGCTGTTGACCTCCAACTGCTGCCTCCACCTCACTTCTCTGGAGCCTTCTATAATCTGACTTCTAATTTTATCATTCAAGTAAAAGTGCTCTCTCCAGTTACCAACAATCTCCCAATCACTAAATCTAATAGGCTTGTCTCAGGTTTCACTCTTCTTCACATTGCTGCAACTAACACTGCAGACACCCCTCTCCTCCTACATACTCTCCCTTCTCTGGGTTTTAATACCACTGCTCCCTTACCTAACTGTATAATTGCTCCTACTCACTCGCCTTTGCTGACTCATCATCCCTATCACCTACCTCATGTAGAGTGTTCCCCAAGATTTCACCCTAGGCTCTCTTGTTTTTCTCTATACTCTCTTAGTAAGCTCATCAGCTCCCATGAATTTAATTATCACCTCAATGCAGATGACTTCCAGGTCTATATATCCAGCCCCAGTCTTTCCCCTGAGCTTCAGTACTGCATCATCAATTGATTATTGTACGTTTCTAACTGGATTGTCCTGGAGACATCTTAAACTCAGCATGTCCAAAATAGAACTCATTATCTTTTCCCCAAACCCTCCCCTCTTCCTAACTTCTCTGTTTCTTTAAAAGGTAGTCTTCCGGGTTTGAAACCTAAGCATTATCCTAGACCAGGGTTGGGGAATCTTTGTCTCTGAGGTCAAACTATCTTGTTCTGTGTAGTTTGGATTCAGTCAAAGGGCCACACTTGAGGACCTAGAGGGCCACATGTGGCCTCAGACCCTAGGTTCCCCACCCTTGTCTAGACTCCACACTCTCTCACCACATATATTCCACCAGCTGTTAAATTTGCCTTTTCTACCTTCTCAGTATTTCTTATAACCAAACCCTTTTCTCTACTCATACAACCTCTACCTTTGTTCAGGTCCTTATCACATCTTGCCTAAATGATTCCATTAGCATCCAGTTGGTCTCCCATTCTCAAGTTTCTCACCACTCCCTCCAGTCCATCCTCAATGCAGTTGTCAAAATCATTTCTTTTAGATCTGACCATACGAATCCCCTACTCATTCAACTCCAGTGGCTTCTTATTGCCCCTAGAATTAAATATAAATTTTTCAGTTTAGCTTTTAAAGCCCTACGTGACCTGGACACAATCCATCTCCCTAGCCTTAGTAGATGTTTCTCCCCCTGCCTTATGACATGATCCAGCCAAACTGTCCTTTTCTGCATTCCTCAGTCAAGACACTACATCTCTCATCTCCCTGATTTTGTGCTGGCCACCCCCCCCATGCTTGGAATTCACTCAGATCTTACCTCAGTATTTGGAAATTAATGTTAAGTAGATAATTAATAAATGTTTGTTTATTGATCAATTGTATTACCTTTCTTATCCTTCCCTCTCTTATCTCTATCCCTTTTTGGACCTCCTACATGAACCTTCCTAGTGAAAGTGATTTCTCCCTCCTAAATTTTCCTAGGAATTTCCCTGAGCTTTTTCTGTAGCTTTTCATATCAGGACCCCTTGTGTCCTTTCCTCTTCCCAGACTCCAGTTTTTTGAGAGTGGAATCAGGGGTACGAAGATCCCTCCTCTCTCCCTCTCTTCATCTCACCTCTCTGCACCCTTCAAAGCTCAGCTCAAGTGCTACTTTTTTTTTTCACTTTTTGGAGGGCAGCTGGGGTTGTGACTTGCCCAAAAATCACATGGCTAGAAAGTGTGTCAGTTGTCTGAGGTGAGATCTGAACTCAGGTCCTCCTGACTCCAGGGCTGGTGCTCTATTCACTGTGCCACCTAGCCACCCTCAGATGCTACTTTCTACCTTAGTGGTTCATGTCTTTCCAAAATTAATAGGTGCGCATTTTATACTTACAAATGTAACCCTGCTTTTGCCCAAACCTGGAGTGACTTTGCAGAGTATTCAGAAGGGGACATAATTCTTAATTGACTGAGAGTATGCCAAGTGAGATGTCACATGCCTATGTAAGGGATTTCAGTTGATTACAGAGACCTGGGGAAGATTACAAAGACATGTGAATAAAGGAGCATTAGGGAGGCAGCTAAGAAAGAGACAGAGACAGAGACAGAGAGACAGAGAGATAGAGAGACACAGAGAGAGAGAGATACAGAGAGAGACAGAGACAGAGAGACAGAGACAGAGAGAGACAGAGAGGGACAGAGAGACAGAGTGACATAGAGACAGAGAAAGAGACAGAGAGAGAGTGACACAAAGAGAGAGAGAGAGACAGAGAGAGACAGAGACAGAGACAGAGAGGGAGGGAGACAGAGACAGAGAGGGAGGGAGGGAAAGAGAGAGAGAGAGAAAGAAAGAGAGAGAGAGAGAGAGAGAGAGAGAGAGAGAGACTTTTGAGAGATGGATTGAAACCCTCAGAGACACAAACATATATGAAAGCTGGCCCTTTCATGTTCCTTGACTTTCTAGGTTGACTTGGTTTGTAATTCTAGAGACTGCAGAGAGGGGACCTGCCTTGGGTAAGATGATTTACTTTCTCTTGCTTTGAGCCGAGTTCTTATCTTAGTCCATGTTAAAAAAAACTCATTTATTCTTCCATATTCTTTTGTGTATTCTAATCTGTAGAATATCACCAATTTCTGTTCACTATCTCACACATATACTTTATGTGCAAATGTTGTTTGACTCACAGAATGTAAGCTCTTCATGAGTAAGGATCATTTCATTCTTTCCTTAGATAAACTCACTATTTACTATTTGTAATTGTCTTTTATGTAACTAGCATTTGGTGGGAAGGGGCTAAGCTGAAAAGTTCTACCCTTTCCTCTTAAGAGCCTTGGAAAAAATCAAGGAAATTCCTTCTGAATGCTTAAAAATAATACCTCTGGACTAAAGATATTTTAAGAGGTAGTAGATAGATAAAATTCTAGCCTGAAATCTTTCTTAGGAAAAGGAGGAGAGATCCCCAACCTCCATGGCTCTGGACTCTGCATGTCCCTTACTCCAGCTATGCTATTGATGGTCTAGGCACAAATTAGAGGAAAAGTATCCATTCAACTCAATGAGCTATGCTTATCTATCCATCCATCCATCTATCTATCCATCCATCCATTCATCTATCCATCCACTTATCTATCCATCCACCCATCTATCTACCTACCTGCCTCTATCTGTCTATCTCAATAACCCATACACATATATCTTATACTTATATGTGCAAATGTTGTTTGACCCACAGAATATGTTCTTTGTAAGGATCATTTCATCCTTTGTACTTATATCCCCTATCTTATATCCTAGTACTTATATCCTAGCACAGTATTTGGCCCACAGTAGGCACTTTAAAATGCTTGTTAATTGACCTCCCAGTCCAAGTCCAGACCTTTATGTATTGCATTATAATACTTCTGTCCTTTTATATAGTCAGCATTTAATAAATACTTGTTCACTTGAATGTGATTGCAATATTTCTGCCACCTTGGGCATTCTTAACATGTCCTTCAATTTCAGGAGAGCCACCCTGTGATTGTGGGGATTTTCAAGGATTTTTCTCTTCCCTGAGAATTTAATGTTTGGTTACCTTAATACCTAGGGTGGCTTCTCAGTATAGAGGCAGAACACAGAACTCTTAACTCAAAGCTTTATTAGATTTTTATCAAAATTCCCCAAAGACCCAAGAGACTAAAATCTAAAACAACCAAGTAATGGCACCCACTGGTAGAAAGAGGCTAGTCCCAGCAGATTGTCAACTATTTCTTTCCCCTGCCAGGAGCCTGCTGGGTCCCATTTGACTGCCGCCATCGGGCTTGCTGAGAGAAAGACTAAATGAATAAATCCCTCACTAAATTTGTTTTTGGTGGGGAAGAGAAACATAATGAAGACTCTCTCTCTACCTTTCCTGGTGCAGACTGTGGGGCTCCCCATGGTGTAAGTGGTTAAGGAGATGAGGAGGCAGCTCATGTTTCAGAAACCCTGGAGAATCTACACAAATACAGCCTCACAGGAGACTGGAACTATTAATTAGGTGGGAAGCAATTTACATGGCCCAAACCCTATTGACTTTAGGTGAGGGCTCTCTTCCCCTCTCTCCTTTTGCCTTCTGCTGCCCCACCCAACAGCGAAAGAAAAGATTCATCAGGATCTCTACTCCCCCAATTCTCCTTCCCATTTTCTTGAAAGGAAAGTTAAGACTCCATTGTCTCTTTTGCACTGATGGGGGCCAGCATCACACGAGAACAGACAGAGCAGGTGGCTGCCCACTAGGTACAACTTGAAATGGGAGGATGGGAGTTCCTCACCCAGTTCACTACTGACTGCAATCCTGCCATAGAGATTTATTTCTGTGGATCATAGCTTTAAAATGCAAATAGCCTTGAGAGAGATAACTAGAGAGCATTATCCATCATTGGTTCCCCAGTGTGAAGGAAAGATCAGAAAGCTAATTTTTGAAAGGGGGAAGTAGAGAGTGAAGTTACGAAGACGTTGAGGTCTGCAGGCGGTTTAACTCCATCGACGGGGAAAAGATATGTTCTAGCGATAGATCAGATGGGGGGAGGGAAGACGGCGAGGAATGAAGGATGAACCTAGGGTATGAGCCTGGCTTACTGACTGGAAGGATGACGGTGTCTGTGACATAATAGGGAAGTTAAGAAAAGGGGCACTGGGAGAAGAGGATGCTGAGTTAAATTTAAGACATGATGAGTTTAGGACGTCTATGGGAATCCAGTTGGAGATCTCTAATAGGCAACTGGTGATGTTAGCCTGGAGGTCAGGAGAGGGGTCAGGGGTAGACAAATAGACTTATCTGCATAGAGAGGATACCCAGGGCTATCAGCTTTATTGGCAACACAGTTTATGATCCTAAACTGGGATCTGGACTTTCAACAATTCTCAGTCACGCTTGCCTAGAAGAGGGTTACATTATTTTCTCTTCTGTGTATCAACACGAGAGGGAGAGGAAGAAAGAGGAAGAGAAAGATCTCAGCATCTTCCCCCCCCCCCAGGTTACTTTGTGACTCAATGGATTTATATTTTCATTGCTATCTGAATGGAATAGAACGGCACATTTGTCTGTGGGAACAACAAAGCTTAAGAAAAGGCAGCAAGAGACAATTCTCATTTTCCTCATTTTGTGTAGAAACTAGGGCAAGACATGAGGTCAGTGTGTCTGGGAAAGAGACAGGAGATACATATTCAGCCTTTGGTTTGATTACTGGAACACTCAAATAGGAGGAAACCTTGGCATTTGTCCTTCATTTTTGAAGAGGACCAATGACATCACAGGGTGATGGTTTGACTTTCTCGGAATTGGACTGAAGTGAGGCGGAGTTGACACAAAGTCATCATCCTCACTCTCCCTTCCAGAGTCATTGAAGGCCAGTGGCAGGACAAAAGTCACTCTCCCATGGCCCAAGATGTAGTGGACGATGTTGGTGTCTTCAATGTCTGACCGAGCTCCTTTGGCTGCCTTCATGTGAAAGGAAGAAACTGTTCTAATCAACCCACTCCACCAGGGGAAGCGTTCATTCACATGCTTGGGGTAGACACCTTCCTAAGTCACTGATGTGGCTCACTGTTGGTTAACCCACAACCTGGTTTAGCCCGTGTGCCAAGATGATTTTGTAGCATGGCTACAGATTCATGGAGCCACACGTGAGAGGTAAGCGAGTGCCAGGTAGACACCAAATGTCGATGAATATCTCTGAAATAGTGTCAGCAAGCCCTCACACCAGAGATGCTGGTTCCCCCTTAACACCCCCATCTACCCCAAAAGAAACCCTGGTAATTATTTAGTTCCATTTGCCCATTTCACAGATGAAGAAACTGAGGAAATTCCCTGGCCAGGTTAGAAGCTAATTAAAGCTTAGATTAGATCCCAGTTTCTAACTCCCAATATAGCTCTATATTTTGCCCAAGGTGACTCCCTCCAACCCTAGCTTTGTTTTGTTGGGTTTTGTTGTTGTTCTTTGCTTTTTTAAAAATGTAATTAGAAGTGAAAAATCCTCAGCAAGGTAAGCTAGGAAAGTATGAATTCAATACCTCTCCATTCACTTTTCACTAACTCTGCTTGCTGTAACCATTCAGTTTCTTACACTGCCTGCTCCCACTCCCAGAAAAGACCTTTTTCTTCTCTCTGCCTCTCCTGCCAACAGATCTGTCTTTCCTGGGTCCTGCTCTCTTGGCATTTTCTGCCCCAGTGTTGGTACCAGACTCCCCTCTCTTCCTTTCTAACCCACAGCTCTCGCCCTTGGTAGAAGTGTCAAGGATGGGGACAGGACTCAGGAGGGTAGGATTTGTGGTTGGGAGTAGAGGTGACATTCCCAGGACCCCGAAGTCATAGATTTTTCCAGATGCTTTCTCTTCTTATAAACAAGGCCAGCCAGGACCCCACGGGGGACAGAAAAACATCCTCTCTCTCTTTTTTACTTCTGAATATGGGCACAGAGACAAGAAGCAGGAATGTCAGAGACAGAAAGGAGCCCTCACAGCACAGAATGTCGGAGCTGGAAAGAGGCCATTTGGGCTAGAGTAGAGAGACCCCTCTCTGCCTCACATCCCTCCATTACAGCTTCATCCCCCAAGGGCTTTGATAAATACCAAGCACTATATTTTGACATTTAGAGTCTTGCATAATCTGACTTCAGCCTCCTGTTCCTCGTTTACTGGTTGTATTAATCTCCTTCACAAAAATTACATTTTCAGTCCAACTGGCCTATTTTTGTTCCCCCTCCAAAACATTCCAATCCCCCATTCCTTGGCTGTTGCCATAGGCCGTCCTTGCTTGGAATATTCACCCTCTTCTGCTTTGTGTCTTTAGTTTCCCAGATTTCCTTCAAGGCTCAGCTAACATGTGACCTCTCATCTCTCACACAACATCCATCCTCAACATTCTAATACCCCCAAATTACATCACACACATATGTATATAGTAACTGATATATTTTTACTTTAAATACTTATGTAAATGCAATGTAATTGATATAAATTTATTTAAGTATATGTAAATACATGGTAATTGATATATTTATTTTGAAAAAATGTAAATGCAATGTAATTGATATATATTTATTTTAAATATATATAAATACATGGTGATTGATATATATTTATTTTAAATATATGCAAATGCATGGTGATTGACATATATTTATTTTAAATATATAAATACAAGGTAAGTGATATATATTTATTTTAAATATATGCAAATGCAATGTAATTGATATATATTTATTTTAAATATATGCAAATGCATGGTGATTGATATATATTTATTTTAAATATATAAATACAAGGTAAGTGATATATAGTTATTTTAAATATATGCAAATGCAATGTAATTGATATATATTTATTTTAAATATATGCAATGCAATGTGATTGATATATATTTATTTTAAATATATGTAAATATACTCTAATTTATATATATTTATTTTAAGTATATATGTGTGTATAATTACATACATATATACATACATATATCTGAGGGAATGGGCTTTGGCAGCAGTTTTAAAAGTATGGTTGGCAGAATAGTGGGGGTCTCAGAGAGTACTAAAGAGGTCAAAACTATTTTCATAATAATTGAAGATTTTGCTTGCCTTCTTCATTCTCATTAAATCATTAATACGGTTTCAGAGTTTACACTGCAATTAATCTTATAAAAACTCTCACTTGTCGAGTTTGGGCATAGTCTCCAAAGATTATCCACAATTAACTAAAAAGGTTGTTAAAATAGTCCTCTTTTCCAAAGTCATATCTGTGTGAAGGTTTTCTTCCTGTACTTCAAACCAAAATGACATAGCAAAACAGACTGAATGCAGAGCAGTTGAACAATCCAGCCTATATCCTATTAAGCTAGACATTCAAGAGATTTGCAAAAATATAACATAATCCCAGTCTTCTCACATTTGGAGGGAAAATATAGTTATTTTTCCTTAAAATAAGTTATTTATGCTAACATGAAATAGCTTTATTGATGGCATTCTAAATGAATTGAGAAATAATTTTAAAAATTTATCAGTTTTAATTAATAATATGGTAAATCTTTATACATAGACAAAAACTCTTTGAGGCCCTCTGGTTTCTAAGCATAAGAACCACTCATTTATACCATCTATCATCCATCTCTTGGGAAATAATTTGCTAGCCATCTCTGTTTGAGGATTACTTTCTGAAAGTACTGCTTTCTCTCAGGCATGTCCAATGCAGGAACTATAAGATAGGAGTGTCAGTGTAAGGCTAAGAAGCTAAGAGAAGAATGGTGAAGAATCAGAAAATGAGGGGAGTAAACCGAGTACAGGAGGAGTCAAGAGAAACTGGAGTCAGAAGACATCCAGAAGACTTTCCAACTGAGGCTATTGACTCTTCAGCAGCTTTGCTGGGAACCCCCTGATTGGAAGAGGAGGGAGAAAGGTTGGAACAGTGACTGGAAGCTCATTGCAGGAGGGCTAAATCCTGTTTTTCTGTGAGGAGTTATTAGAGCTCAACCCTACAGATCCTTGAAGTGGGGATTCCAGAGTCTTAGAACCTGGGTTCTAATCCTGTTTCTGCCACTTAATATCAATGGTACTTTGCACAAATCCCAATCTCTCTGGGTCTCAGTTTCCTCATCTGTCAAATAAGGAACTGGGATGATCTGATTTCAAAGAATACTTCCAATTCCAATCTTTTCTGCTTCTACTCTCTTTCAACCAAGAGGTGGGGCTTTTAGATCTAAGTTCCTTGTCGGCACAGTGTTAAAAGGGGACTGGGGGAAGACCAAGAGTTGAGTTATTGGTTTTTCCCCCATGTTACCAGCAGTTTGTCACTTTCCCCTCACTTCACCCCTGCAATGTTACTTACCTCTCTCCTCATTCAATATTCTCATGCCAAACCATTATGTAAGTCTCCCCTGTCTATATTTCCAAATCTCTTACCACTATGTGAGGTCACTACCTACAGAGAACTCGTCTTTTCCCAAAACTGAAAATCCCCCCTTTAAACTCCTTCTCTATTTAATGTATATGTCAGGACTTTATTACTCCCTCCCGTATCTGCTGATCAGGGAAAAGTCAACTGGAATTCCAGGAACACACTCAGTTTTTAGTAATTGCCTGCCCATCAGACCCCTTCCCTACTTCAAGCTTGGCACAGACCATTTTGTGGTCTAATTTAATTATTGACATGCGGGAAGATGGATTATGAAAAAAAGTCACTAGAAAACATTTGCACTGAGATTCAGCTATTTCTGAGATCAGGTCAGAAATCTCTTGTCTGGACATAGTTTAGATTGAAAAGGGAGGAAATATGGATCTATTCCTAATGCCAGACACTGAAGTACTTTGGTATTATAGATAAAGCACTGGTCTTAGAGTCAAGAAGACCTTGGTTTGAATCACTCCTTAATCACATATGGGCTGTGTCGTCCTGGCCAAGCTGGTTTACTAAAGTGAGCATAAACCTTCTCATCTATAAAATGAGACAGCTGGATTCATTAACCTCTAAGGCCCCTTACATTTCCAAATCTATGATCTTATCAATGTGGAGCTCGAAGGGGAAGGGACTTCTTGGGGTGGGCTGAGAGGTATGGCTAAACATTCATTCCATCTCCATAGATGTTAATCTCCCCTATCAGAAAGTGAGTTCTGTGAGAACAGGGGCTGACTTACCTCACTTTTCTATTATATCCCAGCTCTTCACACTTAGTAAGTCCTTAACAAATGTTGTTATTCATTCATTCATCTTGCTACCCATTTTGCAGTCTTCCTGCTGATTTATCATGATCCTTACTGAGACCCTTTGCATTCTTTCTGACCCATTGGTCTGGGTCAAGGCTAAACAGCCATTGAGTTGAACTTTACTCCCAAGTTCATTAGCTGGGCTGAAAAGAAACTAAGACAAACAATTGTTTCTGGTCCCCAAATCTGGTTCCTACAGGACACCTGACCAGTGCCACCCCAACCCAAGCCACTAAGCCATTGATCTTAGAGAAATAGATTATTATTGTTCATCATTCATGCTTGAAGAGGACCGATGACCTCAGCAGAGAAATGTCTTGACGTGCAAGTGAACTGGATTTGAGTGAGGCAGAGCTGTGCAATCATCAGTCACTGAGGTCAAGTGGCAAGACACAGGTCAGGATAACTGGCCATGGCCCAATCATAGTGACAGATGGTTAAATCTGGAAGGTACCTTAAAGATCTAGTTAAACCTCATCATTTTACAGATGAAGTGATGCATCCTGGAATAAGGAAGTAGTGGGTAGTGTGCTAGACTAGACTGGAGTCAGGAAGACCTGAGTTAGACATGTACTAGTTGTATGACCCTGGTCAAGTCACTTCACCTCTCTTTGATTCAGTTTCTTCATCTGTGAAATGGGGGTAGTAATAACACCTGCCTCCCAAGTGAAAATTAAAGAAGGCATTTCTAAAGTATATGGCAAATTGCAAGTCATTATTGAATGCCGTTTGACTAATATTAGTATCCAGGACAACTCTACCATTTTACAGATGAAGAAATCAAGTCAATGAATGATTAAGTGACTTGCTGTAATGGTAATTAATTTGTTTGATCATATGTTAAGTAGATCCTAGTAACCTAGTGTTAAGTATAGAACTCTGTCCATTGGTGAAAAGGTGTGAATTCCCAGAACTCTGTCCTTTGGTGAAAAGGTGTGAATTCC
>JAQQSW010020482.1:5000-10845 GCA_028646575.1 Pseudocheirus occidentalis | reverse complement strand
CCCCCCCACTTCCTTCCTTAAGAAATACAGCACCTAGGGCTCAGTAAATAGAGCCCTGGCCCTGGAGTCAGGAGAACCTGAGTTCAAATGTGACCTCAGACACTTTAACACTTACTAGCCATGTGACCTTGAGCAAATCACTTAACCCCAACTGCGCAGCCCTCCCCTCTCCAAAAAAAAAAAAATCAGAAAAAAAAATACAGCATCTGGGTGAAAGGCTTTCCACACCTACTGCTCCCCTCATGTGATCAGACTTTCAGATACCTATAGATAGCCCTCAGACACTGTAACTTCCCAGTTCCTCAACGACTTACCATGTTCTACCCTCAGCTGCACACAGAGATGGGAATATCTCTGGTCTAGTTATCACCCACTTGTTGCACTTCCTCCTTCATGAATTAATATTCTTTTATCTGATAATGGTCTTTTAAATCATTCTTTATTTCCCTCTGCCTTCCCTACGCACTGGCTTCACTATAACTTCTAATCCCTTAGGGGGGGTGGGGAACCTGTGGTCTCAAAGCTACCTGTGGCCTTCCAGGGCCTTGGGTGAGGCCTTTTGACTGAATCCAAGTTTGAGAGAATAAAATCCTTTTATTAAGGGGCCTTGTTCTGTGAAGTTTGGATTCAATCAAAGGGCCAACTTGAGGATCCAGAGGGCCACATGTGGCCTCAAAGCCATAGGTTCCCTACCCTTGATAAACCATTTCTTTGCCCCTTTATTACTATTCATACCTGGCCAAGACTCAATTTGCTACTACTTCTAGTCTTACTCAAGTGTTGGCAAACAAAGGTGGAGAAAATCACAACTATGCTGACTGGGTCTACTGCAGATTTATGTTACATTATCTGAAATGGTTCCCAACTCCAGCAACGTGGTCCCTTTACACCTCCCTAATCAATTCATTTTCATACATTTCCCCCCCCCCACCCCAGTTTGTATTCTAAAGCTTTTCATCCCTACTCAAACCTCCCATGGCACTTTTTCCCTGAACCATCTTCTGGGAAGCTTGAATATATCCAAGGAGAGGTCCCTCTCCTCTTAATTTTACATCATTCTGATGTCTTCCCCTACTATGTCATCCATTCCATCTTCTCCAGAAAATTGCCCCTTCCCGCTTTCTCAGTAATCTTCAATCTTCCCCTGTTTATTGGCTGCCTTCATGCCACCTACAAAAACGCTTAAGTCTCTCCCATCCTTTAAAAAATCCTGTCTTGATCTCAACATGCTTGCTACCTATTGGCTAGCATCTCTCCTTCCTTTCTGGACTAAATTCCTTAAGAAGACTATGTACATTCTCATACTTCAATTCTCTCTTCTCACTCTTCTGTACCCTCTATAATCTGGTTTCCAACTAAAAAATTCAGCTTAAAATCTTCTTTCAAAAGTTCCAAACTCCTTTTTGCAAATTTCCAAATATGATGATATTTTCTTAGTTCTTATCTTTTTTGCCCTCTCTGCAACCTTTGATGCTACTGTCCATCATTCTCTTCTTGATGGAACTTCTCTCTAGGTTCCCATGACACTTTTCTTTGCTAGTTCTGTTTGTTTGACCTTTTTTCTCAATCTTATTTGATGGATCTCCATTCACACCCACCATGCATGGATGTCCTGAAAAGCTTTGTTCTAGAATCTCTTCTCTTCTCCCTTTATAGTATCTCACTTATTGATCTTATCAGCTCTCCTGGATTCAGTTATCTCTATGCAAATGATTCTCATCTATTTACCCATCCCTAACCTCTCTTTTGACCTTCAGGCTTACATCACTAATTGCTTATTGGATGTCTCAAACTAGATAGCACATAGATATCTTAAACTCAACAAATCCAAGACTGAATTGTTATCTTTACCCAGAAACACTTTCCATTTCCAGACTTCCCTATTACTACTAAGGATATTAACACCTTCCCAATCACCCCGTTCCCAACTCAAGGGTCATTTTTACTTCTCAGTTCTACCCCTCCCCCCCAATCTTCATTACCCCTCCCTACATCTTTATTCAATAAAATCCAAGTGGTTCTCTTATTCCTCCAAGATTAAATATAGTCTTCTATTTGGCTTTTAAAGCCCTTTATAACCTAGCCTTTTCTTATCCTTCCAGGCTTCTTACACTTTACCACCTCAGCTGACTCTACAATCCAGCAACTC
Source organism: Pseudocheirus occidentalis (assembly GCA_028646575.1). Taxonomy (NCBI): domain Eukaryota; kingdom Metazoa; phylum Chordata; class Mammalia; order Diprotodontia; family Pseudocheiridae; genus Pseudocheirus; species Pseudocheirus occidentalis. Next base: position 8,696 of record JAQQSW010020482.1, on the reverse strand, counting down.
AGGCCTTCTTGCTGTTGGTCCCATGTAACACTTTATCTCCTTACTCCTTTTCACTGGCTGCTCTCCATGTCTGGAATGTTTTTCTTTGCTTCTGCTTCCCTGCTTCCTTCAAGACTAAGCTCAGATCCCACCTTCTGAATGAGTTCTTTCCTTGTCCCTCTAGCAGCAGTTCTCAACCTGTGGGTTATGTTCAATTTGTAACAATGAAAATGCATCCTGCATATCAGATAGATTCATAACAGTAGCAAAATTACAGTTATGAAGTAGCAACAAAAATAATTTCATGGTTGGGAGTCACAACATTAGGAACTGTATTAAAGGGTCGCAGCATTAGGAAGGTTGAGAACCGCTTCCAGGTATCTCCCATTTACACTGTAGATATTTTATGTGCCTGTGATTGTGTTGTATTGTCTCCCCCATTAAAATGTGAGCTGCATGGGGCGGCTAGGTGGCACAGTGAATAGAGCACCGGCCCTAGAGTCAGGAGGAACTGAGTTCAAATCCGGCTTCAGACACTTAACACGAAAACTAGCCTTGTGACCTTGGGCAAGTCACTTAACCCCAACTGCCCTCCCCCCCCCAAAAAAAATGTGAGCTGCTTGAGGACAGGGGCTTTGAGAGATGGAGCAGTGAGAAAGCAAATAATTTAGGTGATCAAAGAAGATTTCATGGAAGATACTGCTCCAGAGTTAAGCCTTAAAGGAAGCTAGTGATTCTAAATCATTGGAAGTGAAGAGAGAATAAATTTGGGCCATCATCTATTGGCTTTTTACCTCTCCTTCAGCCTTCCCTTTTATAACCTGATCTTATACTTTTAATTCCCCAGCATATACTCTTCAATACAATGATACTGGCCTTCTGGCTCTTCTACACACTCCCTGTGTCTCATGAGGTTCCAGGCATTTTCTTTGGCTGTACTCCATGCCTCCTCCACTTTGCCTACTGACTTCCCTGGCTTCCTTTAAGTTCCAGTTAAAATCTCATCTTTTACAGAAAGCCTTTCCCAACCCCTCTTAATTTTAATGCCTTCTCTTTCTTATTTCTTCTTTATCATTTCTTAATTATTCTCTTTTTCCTCAATATAGTTACCATTATTCTAATTAAAAGAAATTGAAAAAAGAAATCGCGGCATCTGTATTGCACAGAGTGCTGGACCTGGAGTCAGGAAGACTCATCTTCCTGAGTTCAAATGTGGTCCCAGACACTTACTAGCTGTGACCCTGGGCAAGTTGCTTAACCCTGTTTGCTTCAGTTTCTTCATTTGTAAAATGAGCTAGAAATTACAAACCACTCCCATATCTGTAATGCCAAGCAAAGGCAACTTCCAAAATTTGGATTACCAGCATGGCAAACCCCATTTATTCTGGCTTCCTCTGCTTGGGCCTTCTCTCTGCTTAGGCCTTCTCTCTAAATCCACGGCTCCTCCCAGTTCAGCCTTCTCTCTTCACATCCACAAGTCCATCCCACAAGTGGGATTCACAAGCTCTGGGTTGTAACACTTGACCTGAAAACCAAGCCAACAGGGGGGTCTTTAAATTCCATTACCATTACATTATCTCTTCCAACAGAATCTCAAATGGGGTCATGAGGAATTGGAACAACAACAAAATAATTTTTTAAACCAAAGGAATCAAGTATTAAGTGATCTTTCTGCTGGGTGATACAAATAGTAAGAATGAAACTATCTACTCCCAATGAGCTTTTGTTCTTTTTTTAATTCAGTTTTATTTTATTTGAAGTTCCAGATTCCCTCACTCCTCCTCTCCCATACTCATTGAGGAGGCAAGAAAAAATAAATTACAAATATGTGTAGAAATACAAAACAATTTTCTGCCTTAGCCATGTTCCCCCTTCAAAAAAAAAAAGAAAAGAAATATGAGTTTGCATTCTAGTGGGAGAGATAATACTTAAGACATACATCATGATTATAAAGTGTCAGATCTGAAAATTAATGACCAAAGAGTATACACAGGTTATCACAATCTCAGTTGACTCTGAAAAATATCAAAGAGCTCATACAGGTTATGCCAACTACAGTTAACTCTAAGAAAATTTAAAAATTAAAAACAAAGAACTAACAGTGGTTACAAGCAGGGGAAACTAGACATGTGCAAGGGCCTCCTCTAGGAGAGCACCTGCTATATAGCAGGGCCAAACCTTGATATGTATGTATGTATGTATGTATGTATCTATCTATCTATCTATCTATCTATCTATCCGTCCGTCCATCCATCCATCCATCCATCCATCCATCCATCCATCTATCTATCTATAGCAGTGCCTACACAGGAGCTGTAGTTGTGACAATGAGGGGTAGCAACAATGAGACAAGTTTGATTCATAGCAGGGCTCTATGACCAGAACATGGATCATGTAGGTGCTTATGTGAACTTGGGGACCACTTGGGGCTGGTACAGAAACAGTTTGGAATTTTGCTTCCGCAGAGTTCATCCAGAGGGTGAGCACAAAAAATTATTGTTATGCCAAGCTCAAGGCACATCTTGCTTGCTGGGCCTTAGCCCTGGAAAACAGAGTGTCTCTTAATAGTGTCTCTTGGCATGGGGATCCTGAGATCCTCAAATATATAAAAAAAATAACTAAATACAGAGTGGTTTGAGAGGGAGGGAAACAGATGGCTTTTCACACCCAGCTGAAATTTAGGGCTTATTTGTATTTAATAGAAACTGAAAGGATTTGGGCTAAGGGCCAGAGAGACATTTTTTTTTTTGTAAAAAGGTTCAGGGGAGAATTTGTGTTTAAACTTGTTGGCATATATCCCTCCCACTTCCTGCTTGATTTTAACCTAAAGGGTTAAACACTTTGCAGGCAGTTGTTTGACTTTTGACACATTTGACAAAATGCAGATTTGACCTGAGGACCACCCTAGGCTCTAATAAGTAAGCTTTGGCCATATCTGGGTCTCCATACTACTTCCTACTTCCTGGCCATTTCCTAACCGTGATGCCTCTCCTCTTCCCACTCTTTTAAGCTCCCCTTTATATATTGTCTACCTCCGTCAGAAAATAAGGTTCTTGAGGGTAGGGACTTTCTTTTTTTTTTTTCTTGTATTTTTAACCCTAGCACTCAGCACAATGCCTGGAACCCAGAGCTTAGTAAATGCTTTATCGTTTATTCATAATTATTATTATTTATTTGACAGTGTACAAGATGCAAACTGAAACATTTTTATTTCTTGCTGTTGAGCTTCCTCATTATATTACTGAATGGTATTTTAGCAAATGATTTAATTAGTGGTCTACCGTATCATGCCAGTGAACCCTTCCATATCCTAAATTCTGGGCTTCTAAACAAAATATTTAGAAAGACCTCTTATCTTTCAGTAACTGCAAAGCAAACTCTGTGTCTGTCTTTGTATTTCTTTGTGTGAACATCTCCCCTTTTCCCTCTTCCACATTTTTTTTGTTTTATCTTTCTATGTTTCTATCTCAACATGTTCCTCCGAGTTTCTCACTTTGTTTCACTCTGCCTGGAAATGAGGTCCTGTCATAATTCTTTTTAGTTCCTGGCAGCTGAGATTCTCTAGAAGCCAGTATGGTATAGAGGCATGACTGACTGAATGGATGAAAAAATAAAAGCATTTATTAAGCACTTACTATGTGCAAAATGCTGGGGATACAAGTAGAGAAGCAAGATAGTTCCCATTCTTAAGGAGCTCATAGTCTTGAGAAAGGTTTT
>JAQQSW010020481.1:0-10846 GCA_028646575.1 Pseudocheirus occidentalis | reverse complement strand
TTTTTTCACCTTATTTATTCCCACTATCCCTCTTCCCCTCTCTCTCCCTCTTTCTTCCTCTTTCCCTCTCCATCTCTCCCTGAGACCAAAATTAATGCCAGCAGTAGAGAAGAAATCAATACTCTTTTGTGTCTCAGCCTCAGAGACTACATCAAGTGTATACTATGAAGAAAAAGTCACACACCAACTGCATTTTACTTTTATCTTGGTTTATAATATTTTCAAGTTAAAAACATCAGTGCAGTAGATGACCGTGTTGCCATTTTCATTCTCATTGAAAACTTCTGACAGTATCACTGAAAACATAATGCTAAAAAGCACTGGAACAAGCACATAGCCCCTTTTCATTTCACAGATAAATGCAAGAGCGTTGTCCATTATCTAGAACCCCCATAAGTATGCAATCATGAAACAGAAGTACCATGATCTTCCTTAAGCCCTCAAAACTGACAGTATCAAAGGTCTTGCTTGGTCAGATCAACACATGTTTGTACAGACCTTTGTTCTGCTCCTGGAATTTCTCCTGGAGTTTTGGGCAGTAAATACCATACAGATCATTTTTTTCATTCCTTTCTGAAGTCACACTAGCTCTTGGGTAGATAAAAATTTTTCAGGGGAAGAATTAGTCTATGAAGGAAGACTCTTGCAAGAATCTTGCTGGCAATGATTAAGAGAGAGAGAGGACCCCCCTATGATTGCCACTGGATAACCTAAAGAATTAGAAAAAGTTACTAAGAAAGTAGGATTTGTAAGGAATCACAATCTTTAGAGTGCTGCACCTTACTATGGTCCTGAAACTCCTCTATATTGTTCTGGTTCCATAAATTTGTCTGCCTCTTCTAATCTGGCACCGCAAAGGGATTCTACAGCAGTTCAAAGGCATAACATTAAAATATATGTGAATATTACCACATTAGGTGTGTTGATATTAGGCTCCTAATCATCAGGAGTCAGGCAAATCATTTGAGATATAAAACTGGAAAGGAACTCAGAGGTCCTCTATTCCAACCTTCTCATTTTATGGACAAGGAACCTGAAACTGAAGGAGAGAAAATAATTGGCCCAAGGTCACACATGGAAGAGGTGTGAGGTTTAGAATTTAAATTAAATTCCTCTGCCCCCAGATAAAAGTGCCCTATTCCCTTTGACCTCTAAGAATACTCAACTGTATATTTTATCATATCTGAAACCAGAAAAATCGCTGGTCATTATTGACATTAGAAAATTTTCCTACATTGGTAATTTATCTGAAAACACCATCTCTCTAAGATTCTGGGAATGTATCCCATCAGGCATATTCCCTGCATTAGTAACCAGTCTTTTTTTGGCTTATATATAGCAGATATTGAAAAAATATTTGTTTAATGAATTTAGAGAATAGAATACTTAATCAAAATGACTGTTTCCAAAAGTATGATTCATGTAGATTCCAATAAAGCAATGACCCTTAACTTGTTCCTCCATCTCAAAGAGAGGATGTATTTTGTCTACAAAAAGAAAGTGGTGTTTTGAGTCAAGAAAGTATAATATACACACAGAGTTATTGCTGGTATTGTTGCTCCAATTATATTTTACATTGTAGCTATAGCATAAATTTTTTGGTGATTCTCAAAATATAAGATGTCATAAGAGAAGGAACTATTTTCTTTATAGTTCAGCCTTGTTCTTATATTTTCTTCAGAGATTATCTCATTTTTTGTTCTGGAAGTTTCAAGTTATTCAATTTGGGGATATTTTCCATGTAGCAAAAATGGTATAAACTATCAGTTAATGTTGTTGGAAAAATAAAAAATAAAATAAAAAAAATATTTCCACTTTCCTTTTAGATAAAAACTCATAATCATCTTATTTTATTATAAAGACAAAATAATTTGGATTTGACCTTTGCATCTGCCTTTCTTTGATGAAACACAAAAAGGTAGAATTTTTGCTGAACTTAGAGTCAGCTGACTTGGGTTTAAATCTCAGGTCTGCCATTTAATAATATAACCTTGGGAACTCATTTCACTTTAATTGGCCTTGATTTCTTCATTTCTAAAGTTGGCATTTTATACTAGTTGAACTTTAAGTTCTCCTAGCCCAATAATTCTGTAAATGGAACCATCTTCTAGAGATCACTCATTCAAATTTAATGTATCTATCTCCTCATAAACATAGGCCTTCATTCACTTTTTTAAATCAGAATTTCACTTGGCAACATTGCAGTCATAATTAAGGTATGATCACAATTGGGAGGAGTTTTTAAGCTAGTATCATTTCTATGCTTTTTGAGGTAGGCTAGATATTCCAAGAAGTTTTATGGAATCCAAAATTCTCAGAAAGTTTAAAGACAGTTCCCTTTTAACTTTTTCTAAACAGGTCATATTTTCATGTGATTGATAAGTGATGCTCGTCTAAAAACAATCCCCCTCATACCTTCTACCCAAGGAATATGAGGTATTCTGGAATCAATTCAAAGGTTGATTCACAAAAGCCTATGTTAAATTTTCAGTGTAAGCATTTACACTTCAGATATTCACAAACAATATGAATTAGGGCTTGGTCTATTTGTCATTTTGTTGGTTGACTAGACTTAAAAAATGTTGGAGAACAATATTGAAGATTAAGCTTAAATGTATATCATATATACAGTTTTTTAGATTAGCTTGTTAAGCATTTATCAGCCCATGCCTGCCTGGAGTGTTTCTTCCACCTCTTTTCCTGCATTTCTTAACTGAAATTACTTGACTTCATGAACTTTATTTCTGTTTCTCCAACTTGCCAAGGTTATTTGGAATTTATATCTTGCATTCTAAGGATACTTAATAGTCTATCCAATGTGACATGTCACATAAATGGGCATGCAACTCATTGGTATGGTTTTGCAGATATGTTTTATCTAGGTAGATAAAAACAGGCCAAATATACAAAAGGTAATTTGTTTTCCTAGACATTAAAGAAAAACATTTTATTAGATTTGGAATTACTCTCATCAAATAATAGTTATTAAGTTTATATGGCATTGCTGATTATCAGGTTAAAAAATTCAATCTCATTACAGTAGAAATTACATTTCCTAATTCGTACTAAATTTGATGTCAGGAATGAGTTCACTGATTTTGTTTATGAGATATTACATTGTCAAACTGTCTATAGTTCACTGTTGGTCTCAAAACCTTTGGAGCTCATAATGGGAACATCAGGTGAGTGAAATGGAAGATTGCTAAGGTGTAGTTAAAGTGGGCAATTATCTCTACTAAAAAGGTTTCTGGATACCTATGCCTTTGGCTTACAGGACCAAGGAAAAGGCACAGAACATGTATTTAAAAGCCATCATTTAGTTTGTCATATTAGCTGCACTGTTAGTCACTGGTAAAATTAGAGAACAACCCTATCATACATGTCTCAGTAGTACTTTCATCATTATATTAGTTTTATCATTCAGGATAGTGACTATGTACATTATTTATATAATTATTGTTTCTAAGGTAAGATGGTTACTGAAAATAGGAAGGCTATATAAATTAAGCTAATGATAATAAAAATACAACATTTGTGTCTCTGCAAAAAAGACTTAAAGAACATTTTCCCCCTGCTTATTTTGCAAATGAGTCAACATATAATTCCATGCTTACAATTTAACTTGGACAAGCAAATAACTATGCATTGAAACCATCAAATATTTTTTTCATATAGAAATGAAGATTCAATAATAAACAGACTAATTATATGTTCCTTTTAATTTGTCAAAAATAGAAACTGGTGCTATATTTTACTTTATAAGATCATATCATATGTTATTAATTATAAGTCAAATTATGTGTTAAAGTCATGTTAACTGAATCTGATTTTCATATAGGAACTACATTATAATGAAGGGTGTTTTTTTTTTTCTTGGCCAAAATATTAATGCTTAATTTCTGCTGTAGGAGAAGCATATTACAGTACAAAGACTCACGGCAGTGGAGCCAGAAGACCTGTTTTCTAATCCTATTAGTGACAAATTTTTGTGACACTGGACAAGTCACTGAAGCTTTCTGGGCTGTGTTCATCTTATCCACAAAATGAGTGAACTCGTCTTTTTAAACTTAGATAGCTGTAGGGCTATGATACAAATTCTAGTAAGTTATGTTTATTTGTCCACAAATATGTTGTCTATTTACATCAGTGTCTCCAATGTGCATATAAATTAATGAATTCAATTCAAACATTTTTTGGAATCTAATAGGATGGAAGTATTATGTAGGATATTCTACAGAATGATGGAAAAGAGGACTGTCTGGCATATAGCAGAGTAAATAGTCAAAGAGAAAGCAAATTTTTATGATCCTTGCAAAACGAAAAGTCAACAGAGACTGGATATATACATAAGGTAGATGAAAGAACTACAGTGGAAAGGACAAAAGGTTAAATTAACAAGTACCTATTAAGCACCTACTCTGTGCTAGACACTGTCTTCATCACTGAGGATACCAACCCCAAAATGAAGTCCTTAACCCCCAGGTAGAATTAGCTTCTCATCCTAGCCCAGCCATTCCAGGAGTCTCCGTCCTTTAGGAAATCATATAACCTTTCTGGTCCTTTTTTTATTGACCAGTAAAATGGTGCTGAGGGAAGAGTCTATTGGAAGAATCAACAATCATTTACTAATTATGATCTGTTCCAGAAAATATGCTATATTGTAAGGTCCTTCCCATATCTCATCGCCTATGTTGTTGTTATTTTTTCTAACTAATATGGTTGTTATAACAAAATTTATCTTAAGAATTGAAGAGATATGTCTAAGTGTCTAAAGGAATGGAGCCAATGTCAATCATTTAGTTACAAAGTTCCATAGTTACTACAAGTAGCAGTACAGAGTCAAGATGGCTGGTAATGTCTTGGTATGCAGTGGATGACCTTGCTTTCTTAGGTGTCTAACAAAGCTCTAAGATTTCCATAGCACCTGATTCAGCTCTGTTCATAGTCATTGGAACAAATTGTTCTCATGTATCCATTCCCATCAAGGGGAAGTCTTCACATGTTTGGGGTAGACACCCTTCCCCTAACTCATTGAAGGGTGTGAGACTCCTTTTTTACTCTCAGCCTGGTTTAGCTGGCTGTCTAGATATAGAAAAGCAATTAAAACCACTGTTCTAAAACGTTTAGCCTGTATAGTAAAAATATGTAATGGATAATTAATATTTTGTTTTAGGATATATTTGTGATTACTGGATGTCTGAAGGTATGTGAATTGTGAATATATATAGATATAGATAGTCACACACATTTGTATGATATATATATACATATGCATATATCATACAGGTATGTATGCATATGTGTATAAATGAAAATGACTAAAGCAAAAACAAAAAGTCTTACTATACTTTCATAAACACTAATGCACTTATCGTGCAAATATAGTTTGAATTATTTGCTGTTTTGTTGAAGGCCAGTTCAATAAATTAGTGCAATTTTAAAACACAAATGACATAGCAATATTTGACTTCACAACTACTTTATTAGTTTTATTGTTCAGAGGAAAATTATAATGCAAAGTTGAAAGTTTTGAGAGTCAATGAAATTATGATAAAAAAATAGAAAAGGAAATGTCACTAGACATCATTTAGCTCTATTTATGTCTTCAAATAAATGACTCAGTAAATATTTTATTTTCATTCTGCAGTGATTGATACCTGAAATTATTGAATACAGTTTCCAAAATTGAATATAACAACTTTCCCACTTAACAAAAATACATTTGAAATGAATATCATACCTTTTCAGAGATAGGATCTTATAGGGGATCAATAACTGATCTGGAAGCCAGGAAGTTACTTAGTTCAGTTGATGTGTCTGACATTTACTGACTGTATATCCTGGAGTAAAAAATGAACTCTCACTGTTTTAGGCAGTTGTCTAAGACTTCAGATTTTAGAAAAGATGGGAACTGGCATTGTTAGACAAAATTCCTTCATCACAGCTTTCTGTCTACCAGTTAAATCACAGGTCTCATCTCTATTCTATAGAAGGCCTTTCAGATCTCAAAATCAATATAATATACAAGAATCAAGTATAAAGTAATCTTTAATGATAATTAACAATAGTTAATTAACAATAGTAAATAACAAATGTACCTTGCTTAGTCTATCCACAGTATATCAAAGCTAATTTGCACTCTGATCTGTTTATATACATATACATATACATATATATATCAGAGAAATAAATTTCTAAAGTATATAAATAAATAAATAAACAAATTTAATCAATAAAATTTAAATAAAATTTTAACGAATCCATTTTAGATCACTTTGTAAGGAAAGACCTTTGTCAACCTTTGAAGTGCTACATGAGTTACTCTTTAGTGACCTCCCCTTAGCCGTAGAGTTAGATTCAGAGTTGTTATTCAAAATGAAATCTCCAGATTATGATGGAATACTCATTAAATAACACAATGGCAAATATCTTGCCCAATGTAAAAGATGTATTTATTTTGTTTTATTAAAAAAAACACTATAATCAACTAAATGCATAAACTTCTGGAATAATCATAGATGGAGAACTTGTTCTAACAGGATACAGTAAGCAAATAAAACCAGGAATTTGAGTTATAGAAAGTTTAAAGAGATGATACACCTTAATGACACTAAAGTGCTTTCTGCTTACCTGTAACATAATTTCACTTTTAAAAAGATAATCCAAATTTCATACTGCTTTACGATCATAAAATGGGAAGATCATTCATTCTTCATCACCTGCTTTGAACACTATCTCCTAGTGTTTCACCTTTATTTGTGTCTCATTTGAACTAAACTCAAAACTATTCATAAGATGGCACTTAACAATGTTTTTTTCTTAGAAAGGATAGTCATATTCACCTCCAGGCTTCACTAGTTCTACCAGCAAACTAACATCAAATGTCTGCAACTACAGCAGCTCTGATTATCATGAAATGACAAAAGGGAGACTACTCTAATTGGAAAATTACTTTTAACATATCCATTATAGCAACTTAGCACATTTAGGCTCTGAAAATTTTGGATAAGTTGCCATTGTCACTTCACATAAATTAATGAGTGAGTATTATAGCCATGATGTTATATGGGTCATATGTTTATAGTTCATCTACAAATGTAAAAAGCCTAAATAAGATTACGTTAAATGGTGTGTTTTTGTTTTGTTCTGTTTTATTTTATTTTTGGCAAATATGCTTGTGTGTCTGCATGCACATGTAATACACACACACAAGCAAACATAATAATAATAATAATAATAATAATAATAATAATAATAATAATAAATTAATAATAATAATAACAACATTTATTGTAGCAACAGGATCCTTATCTTGATTACTAATTGTTAGGTATAATTTCCCCAACTTTTTTTTGTTTCTAGTATAGCATTAATTCATTCAATAAAGCACCACAGGACAGTAGTAGTGTAGATTCAAGATGTCTGGTAATGACTTGGTATGCAGTGGATGACCTTGGTGTCTTAGATGTCTAACAAAGCTCTAAGATTTCCATAGCATCTGATTCAGCTCTTTTCATGGCCTTTGGAATAAATTGTTGTCATCTACCCTTCCCCATTAAGGGGAAATCTTCACATGTTTGGGGTAGACACCCTTCCCCTAACTCATTGAAGGGTTTGAGACTCCTTGGTTACTCTCAACCTGGTTTAGCTGTTTGTCAGAACATTTTTACCAGGGTGTGGCTACTTAATATGCTATAGCTTCTTGAAGTCATTGATAAGAAATTTGTGTGTATCAAGTAGACGTTACAAGGAATTCAAACTCTAATGCAGAGAGTCCAACTCTGGTGGGCTGGGCACATTGTTCAAATGTCAAGAGCTTGTTTACTTAAAAAAACTATTTTACAGAGAACTCACACAAGCAAGGCACTCACATGATAGAAGAATGACACAAGGACACTTTAAAAGTCTCTCTGAAGAAATTTCGAAGTGATTAGGTGACATGGGAGATGCTCAAAAAGGGCCACCCAGCACTGTGTGCTTGTATCAAAGAAGAAATTGTGCTCTATGAGCAAAAAAAGAACTAGAGTAGCTCAAAAGAAACTCAAGATGCAAAAGTTTAGAAAATTCAATCCAAATACTCACATGGATTATTTGTGTCTAACATGTGGTAATATTCTAAGCTCATACTTGTCTGATCAGACAGAGTCAGACACACTATAACTTAGTGCTAACTTAGTAATGCCATTTTGGATGTCTTTCAAGAATGAAGGGCAATACCATTCAATAAACATTTATTCAACTACTATACATAAATTAATGAGGTAAAGATTGAGGATTAAAAAAATAATACAAATGACACCTGGCCTCAAGGAGCTGACATTCTACTGGGGGTGGGAGTTGTAGGTGGGGGTGATAAATATAACATTTAAACATTTAATATTTTTGATCATATTCTTAAAGGAATGGTCAGTGATGTGTGCCATATGGAATATTGTATTCTAAGCCCTCTGATCTTTTTAAGGTAGAACCTACAAGGTCTTTCATAATCCTGATTGTGGTTTTATTATATTTGAATTGTCTCTTTCTTGATGTTTCACTATATTCTCCTTAGTCTGATAGTTCTGGAATTTGTGTGCAATATCCATTGGTGTTTTCAATTTGGAATCTCTTTCAGGAGGTGATTGGTGGATTCTTTTGATGACTATTTTACCATCTGGTTCTAGGACTTTGGGGAAGTTTTCCTTCATGTTTTTTTGAAAGATGCTGCCTAGGTTCTTTGTTTTTCATCATGGTTCTCAAGTTGACCAATAATTTCTAAGTTATCTCTCCTAGATCTATTTTCCAGGTCAGTTGTTTTTTCCAATGAGGTACTTTGCATTTTCTTTTTTTTTCTTTCTTTAGATTTTGTTTGACTGACTCTTCATGTCTCATAGAGTCATTAGCTTCCAGTTGCCAAATACTGTTTTAAAAAATTGTTTTCTTCCATTTGGCCAATTCTGCTTTTTGAAGAGTAGATTTCTTCAATGTGCTTTCCCCCTCTCCCCCGTTTTGTGACTGTATTCTTAAAAATTTTCTCCTACCTCTCTTATTTGACTTTCAAAATCATTCTTTAGCTCTTCCAAGAAGGTTTTTGGGATGTGAGATCATTTCAAATGTCCCTTTGAGGTTTCAGATAGGGGTATATTGACCATGTTGTCCTCTCCTTAATTTGTCTTTTGATCTTCCCTGTCACCAAGCTATTACTTTATGGTCACTACTTTTTTTTATTCTTCTTGCTCATGTTGTTTGCCTTTTTACTGGATTTTAAATTTGTTCTCTGCATCTGAGTCCCAGGGGACATTGTCCTAGACTTTTTGTGCTGGGGCTGGGATCCTGGTTACTGTTTTCTGTGCTGGAGCCTCAGGTGCTGGCAGTCGGATGTTGTAGTGGTCTGGTAGTTTACCTGATGCTGAGTGGGAGGTGGTATGTGACTGGTGTCGCTGCTTGCCACTTCCACTCCCCTGGAGCACAGGATCTCCTGCTGATCCAGTGAGGTGAGGCTTACTGCTGGCTTGCTAGGACACCTCCCAGCCTATAGGGGTACTCTTCAGTCACAGTAAGAGGGAGATTTCCCATTAATTCCCCTGGACTCTTGAGCTAGAACTAAAAGACTGCCATACCCTGTCTTCTGCTGACTCAACTATGCCAGGATTTTTCTTGGGGCTATATTGTCTGGGTTTTTCAAGGCCAACAAGGGAAAATGAGAGCAACTTACTGTTTACTCCATCATCTTGCCTCCTGGAAGTTTAAATAGGCAACGTTCAAACATTCATTCTGTGGGTTCATAACCCAAAGCATAGCTGCTGCTACTGCCTCAGAACCTGTGTAGAACTGTGTTTTTCTCTTACCCAGTTCTGACAGACCTTCTGTTTGCACTGAGGGATCTGGAAATCACCACTGCTACCAGTTATTCAGTCTGCAGGGTTCTTCTGTGGTTTTTCTGTGGTTGAGTCTGCACTGGTGTAGCCTGCACATTAGACTGTGCTCCTCTCCCAGTTCAATGTAACAGACTCATCCTGTCAAACCTCCAGGTTGTCTCAGTCTGGAAATCTGTCACACTCTGTCTCTTTGTGGATTCTATCGCTCTAAACTTTGTTCAGATTAATTTTTGAGGAATTTGAAGGAATTTGTGAGAGATCTCAAGTGAGTTCCTGCTTCTACTCCACCATCTTGGCTCCACCAATGATAGTGACATTTGGAAACAGAGAAGTTTTCTATTATGTAAGTGTACAAAAGTCTGATTGGTTGGTTCTATTAGTTTCAGAAGAATTCCTCACTGTATTCTTTTCTAAAAAAGGTAAAACCTATTCCACATACCTTCTTAATTAATTTTAGTACTTAACCAGTAACACAAATGTCAAGATCAAAATTATATTTTCTAATTTTTGAAGGAATTAGTGCAGAGACACAGAGAAGACACAGGATAGATAGCCAGACTAGAGGGAACTTTGAGATTTGTAACTTAAGCACAGATTTCTGTATCATGCAATATGATTATTATTTTTTCAAATGTCATAATAAGCTAAACATAGCAATTAGTAGTAAGAGATCATGTCCATATAAAGACAAATTCTTGTAACATTTAAAATGATTATTTCACTTATACCTAGGAAATTAGTTCTTAGCTCTCTGTGTCTGTGCCTTTATCTTTCTGTTTTGCTCTTCTGACTCTGTATCCTGCCCTCATTCTCATTCTACTTTATAACAGGAGTTCTTAACCTGAGATATCTGCATTTGTGTGTGTTTACACATATACATGTATGCATGAATATACCCACATCTGTATATACCTATACATGCACACATATGTATGGGTGTGTGTACATATGCATGTAGCCAGTTCTCAACATTTACACATTTAAGTGTC
>JAQQSW010020480.1:0-10846 GCA_028646575.1 Pseudocheirus occidentalis | reverse complement strand
CTCTTTTCATGATTTTCTTGCATCATTCTCATTTCCCTTCCCAATTTTTCCTCCACTTCTCTTATTTGGTTTTCAAAATCCTTCTTAAACTGATCTATGGCTTCTAGACAATCTTCATGTTTCTTGGAAGCTTTTGGTGTGGGAGTTCTGACATTATTGTCTTCCTCCCATTCCATCCTTTGATCCTTTTTGTCCCCAAAGAAGGAATCTAAAGTTTTATTGCTGTTCTTACTTTGCTTCCTTTGCCTGTTCATATTTTCAGTCAATTACTGGACTTTTTAGCTCTGTGGAATTCTGCTTCTATAGGGGAAAATTCTATCCCAAATCACTGGGGGTTTTGCAGCTGCCAGAGCTATTAGCTGTCTGGAGACCACTGTCTCTGCAGCCCCCACCCAATTCGGCTCCCTGGTCACACACCTTAGGACCACCATCCAAGACCACAATCCTGATCCAGGCCGGTCAAGGAAAGAGCACTTAGCCCCTCAGTGATTGCTTGGACCCCCTGCAATCTACAGGCCGCAAACTCTGAAGCAACCATGTTGAGATGGCTGCACTACTTCTGCTGCTTTCTTGTCTGGAGGGTGAATGGCCAGACCCTCTCCCCAAAATTTAGCCAAGTTCAACTAATGTTTCACTTAGTCCTTATTTCTTATGGCTTGATAATTCTGGAAATCATTACAGCTGCTGCTGATCCACTTTCCTGAAGACTCCAGCTGCAACTTGTCGTGGCCACCCCCAGGCCTAGCAACGGTTTTAGGCCAGGCTGGTTTCTGCTCCCAGAGTGCTGCTATGAACGCTTCCTGTCCCACCTGCCAGGCTGGCTTCAGCGGAAAATGTGTTTTTCTGTACGTTTGTGAGTTCTGGAGCTCTGAAATTTGTTTAGAATCTTATTATACGGGTATTTGAGGTGGCTATGAGGGAGTTGCTGAGTTTTCCTGCTTCTATGCCACCATCTTGGCTCCACCCCTGCCCAAAATGTGTATCTTTACAGGAAGTGAGTAAGATGTTTGTTTTCCTCTAGACACATGACTGACCATTACATTCATCGGTGTTCCTAATTCTTTCAGAGTTCTGCTGTTTCAAATGCTGTTGTCTTGATATAATTTTTTTCTGAGTCCTACTCACTTCACTCTACATCAGTATACACTTCCCAGTTTTCTGAAGCCAGCCTTTTTTCTCATTTCTTACAACACAATAATATTGTATTGCATTTGCATCCATATTACAGTGTTTTCAGTCTTTCCCCAACTTACAGCCATCTGCTTACAGTCTAGTTCTTTTGACTCTAGTGGTTAACGCTTTTCCTTTTTTCCTTTGAATTGTCTCTCCAAGTTACATTTTCTTCTTCTCTTGAAAGAGAATGCATTCTTTCAAATTCAGTTTTTCAAGCATTCTTTGCTTACAATGATTTTGTCCCTAGGGCTATCCATTCTCTTAACTGCTTGTCGCACCCCACTTGTTCCCACACCAAAATATGTGTATCCCATCTTGCTTTATTGACTCTAAGAAATAGTGGAGTCCATTGGATCATCATTCTTCCTGCCCCTTCCTCCATCTTTTCATAGTTTCCTCCCATATCCCATCGATGAGAAATACCAAGTTTGACTGCCCTTCTTCTTCCTCTACTATTATATGTCTCTCTGGGCTCTCCTTTCCTTTTCTTTCTTCATATTCTCAAAAGAACCAGTCCATTCCAGCTGTTTTTTTCTTATTAATTTCTTCAACACCCTTTGAAGACATGAAGTTTCTGAAGGGACACTTGTTTCTTCTCCTTTTATCAAAATGTTCACATTATCTCTCTTTAGGATTTGCTCAAATACATTTACTTAGTCCTCTGTGAATGTAATTCAGCCTTCCTACACTCAGCTCTGGTGTGTTCACAGAAATACTTGAAGGTCACCTATGCCATTCATGATCCATGGAGGAGTTTTCTAGTCAGATTATACTTAGCTTTGAAAGAAAAGGTTATTTTTGGTAGTCCACCTTTTGGAATATTGAATTCCAAGATCTTCTCTCAACTAAAATATAAGCCATCAGGTCTTGTGGGATTCTGCTTATGGTTTCTGGACAATGGCACTGCTTCTTGCAGAATACCTGAATTTTTTTCTTTGATATAAGAGTTATGGATTTTTTAAACTATCTAAGCTACTTTCTTTATTTTCAATAATTGTTCAATCATCTTTTTTTATCCTTATATTCATCTGAACTTAGAATGCAGAAAATTTTCATTCACAGTTTCTTGACATATAGTGTCCTGGTTTTTTTTTCTAAATCATAGTTTTCAGAGAGTTCACTGAACCTTAAAATCTGTCTCCTTGGCCCCTTTTCCAAATTAGTTGATTTTGACAGATATCTGACAATACCTTCACTCTTCTGGTGTTTCAGTTTTGTTGTAATATTTTGGGCTGTCTCATGGAGCCCCTGATTTCTTTGACCAATACTAGTTTTCAGAGAGTGTTAATAAGAAAAGGATAATATTGATATATTTGATATTATTGATATATTCACCTTCCAAATTTACACTATGATGTTTTCCCTTAATCTTTTATCTCTAATTTAATTTCATCTAAGTCTAGATATTGATGAAGTCCTTCTGGAAAATGCTTCTTCCACTTCCTCCATAACCCCTGTAACACATGTGTATACATATATACATATACATGTACATGTACACAAACACATAGATGTCCACATAAATGAATATGTGTCTGTGTCTATCTCTGTGTGTCTGTGAGTGTATATAGCCATTTTCTCCTTTGGAAACATCTCTAAATATATAGTAATTTTTCATATTGCTCCATCTACTTGGCTTATTCATCTACCCAGTTTCAGTTCTCAAACTTGGACTTCCTGCCAAGGCCAGTCTATACTCCTTGCTTTAGTCTTGGATGGAGTGGTCAGCCCAAATGATCTTTTCTTATGTCCCCTGGAAATCTGCATGGATCCCCAAACTCCAGGAATGGGAGCACCAGGATCTTTGAGTCTGGCTCAAACCCAGAGCCCCTGAGGGAAACTTCCAGCAGCCTGGAGTACTTGGGAGGGCAAAGACGGTGATCATTGGCCATCCTGGGGTGACTCAAGCTGATGGCAGAGAAATGAATCTCCCCACCTCCTCAAGATGCCTGAGGAAAGAAAGCGAGGATGGGAGAGAATGAGGGAGGAGAAGAGGGAGGGAGGGAGGAAACACGACAACTCTAACAGAGATTGAGGGCAGACATTGCAAGGCTGATGGGATGCTGCTAGTCAAAGGCATCCTTAGGGAACATGGTGGCTCCCCACATTGTCTCTCTGAACACTTTCATCAACAAAAGAAGAACAGAACAATGAACTGGGCATGGAACAGGAAAATAAAACAACTAGAAAACCAACAAATAAAAGAAGAATTCCATCACAGAAATTGTGAAGATGAGCTGATCTCCACAGTACTTTTTCTCTTCTGCCCCTGTGCTGGGGATCTTCTTCATCCCTACAACTCCTCCTAACCCACATCCCTACCAGTTCCTTTTAGGAAAATTAAATTGTGCTGAGCCTGGCCTCAGGAAGACCTGAGTTCCAATCCTACCTCAGCTATGGGACCCTGGGCAAGTCACTTCTTCTGCCTCAGTTTCCACATCTGGAAAGTGGGGGAATTAATAACACCTGCCACTCTAAGCACTGCAGTAAGGCTACAGTGAGATCCTCTGTGTAAAGACCTTGGCAAACCTCAGAACCCCATCTAAATGTTGGCTGTGATTTCCCTGAAAACAACCACCATCCACAAGGAATGGAAGGGAAGTGGGGGAAGGCTGAGCCATATCTGACAAAGCCCTGTGGGGTGGGACTGGTCACCAAAAGTCTCCTCAGTTCTGCTCTGACCCTTCTCCCTGTGCTGACGCCTGATTCTACACCCAAGGCACCCCAAACACCCCCTCCATGGGGAAATCAACAGGAAACCACAGTTGCAAGGAGTTGGGAAGCCTTCTCTGTGAGACTGGACCCTGAGGTACTCAGAGCACAGTAGACCCTGGTCACATCCTCAGCCTCAGACTGTGACTTATCTACCACTGGTCTGCCCTCCCACCATCTACAGGTACCATCATGAGCCTCCTCCTCTATGCCCTGCTGAGCCTCGGTGAGTACTGGGGAGGGGGAGCCCCAAACTCAAAGGGAATCTAGATACCACTGATGCCAGACACAATCTGAGTGTATACGCCTTTGAGCCACAGGGGAGGGGCCAGTCTGAGGTCACCCAGCAATGTAAAGGTGGAGAAGAAACAAGAACTCTTAGAGGGGTCTCCCAGAGTCCCATCCCTTTCACTCACACCAGCCCTAAGCCCAGGCTCTGGGCCCTTTCTCTCCTTTCTCTGGGGGTGCTGGGTGGGCAGGATGTGGGGAGTGGAGAGTAACCAGGATCCTCTCTGCCAGGGCTGTGTCTGGGCCAGAGAATGAGGGTAGAGGCAGGTGAGTCCTTAACTGAAATTAGGAAAAGAAAACCACCCAGTTGGAAAAGGAGACGCAGAATCTTGCAGAAGAAAACAACTCCTTGAAAACTAGAATTGGGCATGGAGAAGTGAACGCTGTCCTATCAAGACAGAACAAAAGAAAACAAAAAGAAGGAAAAGGTAGGAAGAATGTGAAACATCTCAAAGGGAAAATAACTGATCTGGAAAGTAGTTCAAGGGAGAATACATAAGAATAACCAGATGACCTGAAAGCAATGGTAAAAAAAAAAAAAAAAAAGAATCGTGATACAACAAGACAAGAAATAAATAAAGAAAAATGCCAGCCATGGGACTTGTAGGAGCCAAGATGGCAGAGTAAGAAGTAAGCTGCTCTCACTCTCCTTCATTGACCACAAAAACACCAGAAAAATATTACCCCATGAAAAGCCGTGCAATGGCTGATTCAGCAGAAAGATGGGGTACAACAGTCTTTTAGCCCAGGAAGCTTTAGGGATTAATGGGAAAGGGCCCTTTGTCTCTTGTGCAAAGAGAGCAGCACAGGACAAGAGGAGTCCCAGCAAGGACCACCTCGGCAAACCAGAGGGAGATCTGGAGCCCCAGTGTGATGGAGCAGGCAAGAGTCAATGCCAGAACCCATACAAGTGCCTTGGCACAAGCATGGGAACCAGTAGACTCCAGCAGACAAACCTCCCTATGCTTCAGCACAACTCCAGGAAGAAAACTGTAGGCAAGCAGGCATTCTCCAACAAGCAAACATTCTGGTGATTCAGAGCACATACCATCCAGGAGCCAGACTCCCCTCCAGTGTTGCTGACCCTAGCTCAGCACCAGGTAAGCTGCCAAACCCCTATGGCCTCCAGCTGCCAGCTTCTGAGTCCCCAGCACACAAAGGCAGGGACAATGTCCCTGACACACAGCAAAAGAAGCTTGAGTCACTGGCCCTTGTGCTCCATCAGGAGAGCTCAGTTCTAAAAGACAGGAAATAGGCAAATACCATGAACAAAAAGCAGAAACAGACAATGACCATAGTCTTACTATGCAGATAGTAATTCAGAAGAGGACAACATTGTCAATATACCCACATTTGAAACCTCAAAGGGGAACATAAACTGATCTCAAGCCCATAAAAACCCTTTTGGAAGAGCTCAGGAATGATTTTAAAAGACAAATAAGAGAAGTAGAAGAGAATTTAGGAAAAGAAATGAGAGGTATGCAAGAGAGAGTCAATAGGCTGGAGAAGAAAGGACAAAAATGGATGATAGAAAACAAGTCTTAAAAAATACTATTGACCAAATGGGGAAAAGTGAACTGAAGGAAACAACTACTTAAAAAATAAAATTAGTCAAATAGGAAAGAACACACAAAAGCTAATTGAAGAAAACAATTCCTTAAAAATGAGAACTGATTGAGTGAAAGTTAATGACTCTCTGAGACATCAAGAAACAGTCAAACAAAATCAGAAGAATGAAAACATAGGTGAAAACATAAAATACCTCTTTGGAAAAGCAACTGATCTGGAAAAAGATACAGGAGAGATAATCTAAGAATTATTGGCCTACCAGAAACCCATGATCAAAAAAAAGAGCCTGGACAGCTTGCTTCAAGAAAGAATCAAAGAAAATGTCCCTGATATCCTAGAACCAGAGTGATTAAAAGAATCCACCAGTCACCTCCCGAAAGAGATTCCAAATTGAAAACACTAAGGAATATTGTAGCCAAATTCCAGAATTATCAGGTCAAAGAGAAAATAGGGCAAGCAGTCAGGAAGAAACAAAGTAACCATCATGGAACCACAGTCAAGGTTATGCAAGACCTTGCAGGCTCTACATTAAAAGACTAAAGGGCTTGGAAGATGATGTTCCTTACGGCAAATGAGCTAAGGTTAAACCAAGGATCAGCCACTGTAATGATACTGAAATTTAAAGATCTTCCATGCCCCTTGAAGTTGCTGACGTAGCAGGAAGGGGTGGAGCAAGAGAATGCCAGAACCAAGCTACCATCCATGCTGGTGACTTGAGGCAGCAGCAGCAGCGTGAACTCCTTTTTCTTTGAGCCAGTCAGAATCTCTGCTAAGGACTTTTGCTGAGGACTGCCAGGTAGGAGAACTGCGGAGGTGTTGAGCTGCTGGACACAAGGCTGCCTGAATGCTGAGCAGTTGCTGTGAGTGAGGAGAGGAGGACCTTTGCCTGAGGTCCTGTTTTGAAGGCTTGAGAATGTGGGTGTTTACTACTTTAACTACATGTGCCAACTTCATAACTACTATGTTGGCTTTGACTTTCTGGTTTTGGGACTCAGTCTTCTGGTACTTGAATAAATGCTCTGACTATACTTCTCATGTAGAGAGCCCATTACATTTTGTGATTAATAACTATATTAGCGAACTTATAGTTACTGTAGGCTTTGTGAATGCTGCATTGCTGATACAGCCACACAGTGAAATTGAGCATAATCTTTCAAGCAAGCAGAGGCATATTCAATGAAATAGGGAACTTCCAAACCTCCCTGACCAAAAGACCAGAGTTCAACAGAAAATTTGATCTTCTAAATACAAGAGGCAATAGAGATATAAAGAGGTAAACAGGAAAGAAAAAAAAAACATACTATTCAATAAGGGCAAACCGCTTACATGTCTACAAGGGGAGGTGATACATGTAACTCGTGCCTGTATTAGGACATTTAGAAGAGGAATACACAGACAGGGGGCATGGGTTTAAGCTGACTTTGAGGTGATAATAAAAAAATCTAATTAAGTGGTGAAAGGGATCATACTGGGAGAAGAGGAAAGGAAGAGGCAGAAAGGAAATTACATCACATAGAGAGGCACAAAGACCTATTCCAGGAGAGGGAAAGAAGGGAGGGAGATGGGCATTGTTTGAACTTTAATATCATCAAATTTGGCTCAAAGAGGGAATATCATACACAGGTACTTTAGAAATCTAACTTGCCCTAGAGGAAATAGGAAGGGAAAGGGGAAAGAGAAGAGAGGGAGTGGTTTGAATGGAGGGAAGAAGTATTAAGGGAAAAGAGAAAGAAAAGGGAATAGAGTGAAAGAAGGGAGGGCAGAGTGAAGGAAGTGGTGGTCAAAAGCAAAACTCTGGTGAGGAGGGAAAAGGAGAAAAGAGAGAAAAGCATAAACAGGGGAGGAAATAGAATGGAGAGAAAGACACAGATAGTAATCATAACTGTGAATGTGAATGGGATGAACTCCCCTGTAAAACACAAGTGGATAGTAGAGTGGATTAAAAAACATAGTTCCACAATATGTTGTTTACAAGAAACACATCAGAAGCAGAGGGATACACAGAGTAAAGGTAAAAGGATGGAGTAGAATATATTATGCATGAACTGAAGTAAAAAACAAAAAAAGGAAGGGTAGCAACTCTGACCTAACACAAAGCAAAAGACCTAATTAAAAGAGGGAAGGAAGGAAACTACATCCTGCTAAAAGGGACCTCAGAAAATGAAGTAATATCATTACTAAACATATATACACCAAATGCTGTAGGACCCAAATTCTTAGAGGAGAAGTGAAGGAAGTTATAGGAAGAAAGAGACAACAAAATTATACTAGTGACGAATATCAACCTCCCACACTCAAACCTAGATCAATCTAGCCACAAAATAAACAAGAAGGAGGTGAATATAATTTTAGAAAAGTTAGACATGGTAGACTTCTGGAGAAAACTGAACGTGGATAGAAAGGAATATACCTTTTTCTCAGTAGTACATAGCACTTACACAAAATTTGACCATGGATTAAGGCATAAAAACCTCACAATATAATGCAGAAAGGCAAAAATAGTAAATGCATCCTTTTTAGATCATGATGGAATAAAAATTTACATGCAATAAAGGGAAAGACAGACTAAAAGTTATTTTGGAAACTAAATAATCCAATCCTGAAGAATGAGTGTGTCAAACAACAAATCATAGAAACCATGAATAACTTCATACAAGAGAATGACAATGAGACAACATACCAAAACTTATGGGGTGCAGCAAAAGCAGTACTTGGGGGAAGTTTTATATCTCTCAATGCTTACATGAATAAAATAGAGAAAGGAGAGATCAATGAATTGGGCATGCAACTAAAAAACTGGAAATAGAACAAATTTAAAATCCCCAATTAGAAATTCCAAACACCAAAGGAGAAATTAAAAATTGAAATTAAGAAAACTAATGAACTTATAAAACAAAGAGGTAGTTTTATGTTTTAAAAAAGACAACAAAAGAGATGAACCTTTGGTTAATTTGATTTTTAAAAAGCAAGAATAAAATCAGATTATTGGTATCAAAAATGTAAATGATAAATTCACCACCAATGAAGAGGAAATTAAAACAATAATTAGAAGCTGTTTTCTCCAACTGTCTGCCAAAAAAAAATTGACAATCTTAGCAAAATGCATAAATATTTGCAAAAATATAAATTGCCCAGATTAACAGAAGAGGAAACAAAATATATAAATAACTCCAATTCAGAAAAAGAACTTGAACAAGCCATCAATGAACTCCGTGAGAAAAAAAATCTCCAGGGCCAGACAGATATACAAGTGAATACTACCAAATATTTAAAGAATAATTAATTCCAATATTATATAAATTTTGGGGAATAAATATGGTACTAATACCTAAAACAGGAAGGACCAAATCAGAGAAAGAAATTTTAGACTGTTTTCCTAATGAATATAGATTTTTAAGGAAAATATTAGCAAAGAAATTGCAACTTATCTAATGGATAATACATTGTGACCAGGTAGAATCTGTACCAGGAATGCAGGACTGGTTCAATATTTGGAAAACAATCAGCAAAATTTACCATATAAATAACAAAAACAACAGAAATCATATGATTATCTCAATAGATGCAGAAAAGGCTTTTGACAAAATGCAACTCATTCCTATTTTTAAAAAAAAACACTAGACAGCATAGGAATAAATGGAGCCTTCTTTAAAATTATAAGTAGCATGTATTGAAAACCATAAGCAAGCATTTTATGTGATGGAGATAAACTAGAAGCATTTCCAATAAGATCAGGGTGAAACAAAGATGTCCATTATGACCCCTATTATTCAGTTTGGTACTAGAAATGTTAGCTTTAACAATGAGAGAAGAAAAATTGAAGGAATTAGAATAGGCAAAGAAGAAACAAAGCTATAATTCTTTGCAGATGATATGATGGCATGCTTAGAGAATCCTGGAGAATCAAGTAAAAAAACTACTTGAAATGATAAACAACTTTAGCAAAGTTGTAGGATATAAATAAACCCACATAAATCACCAGCATTCCTATATATTTCTAGCAAAGTCCAATAGTGAGAGAAAGAAAGAAAAATTCAATTTAAAGTTACTGTAGATGCTATAAAATGTTTGTGAGTCTTTCTGCCTTGTGCTCTGTGTTGTCTTGTTTTTTGTGAAACATCCCTGTCTTACGTGTTTCTCTGAGGTTCAACTTGGAAAGGAAAGTTCCCACCTTGCTAGATGGGACTGACGCAGTCCTCAGCAAGCCCTTCCCTAAAGTAATGGAGGTGGGATGGCCGCCAGAAGGGTCTTTTGATCCAGTTCTGGCAGGCAAGGTTAGGAAAATCGTTTTTGGAAATCCAGGTCATCTTGACCAGGCTCCTTACATTGTTACCTGGATAGAACTAATTCCTGAAAGATCTAGGCTCCTCCTGTTCTGCCCAGGAGGCTCCCCATGAAAAGAAACCATTAGGAGAATCAGCTAGGAAATAGGGGAGCCGATAAGAAGAAACAGCGAGCTCCCCTCCCCGCAGTATTACCACCACCTGTAGAGGATCTTAGGAAAAGAAAAGCAGGCTAGCAAAAGAAGGGAATTTTCCCTTCTCAAGGTTGCCTCACACAAAAGGTAAAAGTTTTTGTTCTGTGGTTAATGGCCTGAAAAGAGCCATTTCTGGCTCTGGACTGAAAGCTGCCTGCCAGAGTGGGACAAGTTAAGTTTTGGTCACCTAGGAAACTCCTAAACAGAAATAAGGATTCCTTGACTCCCATCCACAGTCTGGGTCCACTGACCCCTACACCTCTGGGGACATGAGCCCAGGGACCCCACCTCACCTGAGTAGACCCACTGCCCAAGGTCTCTCCTTGCACCCCAGTTTCTAGATCTCTGTGATTTGTGTTTTTGAACTGCATTCCCTGATTGGTAATGATGAGGTATAGGCTCTGGGACCCCTCCCCCCTTTTTGAGCTCTCCTTGATTCTTTGGCTCTGGGAAAGTAAACCTTCCCAGGGAAGACATTTGCCTGAGGTCATGGGCCTTGAGATGCGGCTCTGCCCAAGTCTTTAGCTCGCTTTGTTCCAATAGTTTCCCACCCTTGAATTGGCCTGGCCCACCATTGTCTATGGTCTCCAGGTAGCCTCCAGCAACTTCCCACCCTGAACCACTCAT
>JAQQSW010020479.1:0-10847 GCA_028646575.1 Pseudocheirus occidentalis | reverse complement strand
TTGTTCTAAATATTGTGTCTTTCTGAAATAAGATATAATATAGAGACTTTCCTTGTTCTGAAGATTGTATATAATATTGTGAACTGTTGAAACTGTGAACATTGTACTGAACAAAGATTTGTAATGGAATAAACAGTGTTCACTAATACTATGTAATCTGAATCTTAAAAGCTCTTCACAGTAGCATTCCCTCAGGAATCTACTGCTGATGGGCATTACACCAACTGATAAGGGTTAAAAGATATAAACAGGCAATTTTCAGCCTAAGTAGTCAAAACCATTTATAGCCATATGAAAAAAAAATGCTCTGAATAAGTGTTGATTAGAGGAATGCAAATTCAAACAATTCCAAGGTACTACCCCACACCTATTAGATTGGTTAATATGACAGAAAAGGAAAATGACAAATATAGGAGGGTATGTGAGAAAATAGGGGCACTAAAGCATTGTTGATAAGAGTTATGAAGTGATTCAACCATTCCATAGATCAATTTGAAACTATATTCAAAGGGCTATAAAACTATGCACACCCTTCAACCCTGCAATACAACTACAAGGTCTGTATCCCAAAGAGATTTTTTTTTTTGCAAGGAGGAAAGGCGGCACAATTGGGGTTAAGTGACTTGCCCAAGGTCACATGGCTAGGTAAATGTCTGAGGCTGGATTTGAACTCAGGTCCTCCTAACTCCAGGGCCAGTGTTCTATTCACTGTACCACCTAGCTGCCCCTTAGAAATATTTTTTTTAAAGGAAACCAACCTATATATACAAATGTCTTGATTCATCTTCAATTCAAACCTGGGTAAAACTAAGAAGATATTTATAAAGAAGGTGGATTCTACTCCCAGTTAATGATCAAAATGAGGAAATTCCTTTCAAATTGAAGAGATTGTGTGGCATTGGCTATTACATGAAAGCAACTAATAAGATAAAAGGCATTCTTAATAAATGACTAACCA
Source organism: Pseudocheirus occidentalis (assembly GCA_028646575.1). Taxonomy (NCBI): domain Eukaryota; kingdom Metazoa; phylum Chordata; class Mammalia; order Diprotodontia; family Pseudocheiridae; genus Pseudocheirus; species Pseudocheirus occidentalis. The sequence continues at coordinate 9,889 of JAQQSW010020479.1, read as the reverse complement.
AGGATCAGTTAATTTCTCTAATGACTTGCAAAATAATACAACTGGTTCTAGTCTATTAGCCAAGTTAATTCTTGAAGACTCATTCTTTACTTTTATTCCCTTACACCTTTTCTAGAGTGAGGTGGTGAGATTTCTTCTTATCCCAATACCCCATCAGAAATAATAATGGTGACTTCCAGTATAAGCATGTGACTATAAAAGCCATTTGCTTGCATAAAGTGTGAGAGACAGATTCAAAAATATTACTTCCTGAAACCTAACTTTGTATAGAGGGGGGGAAATTTTGAATTCCTTAGAACCAAAAATCTAGCATTCTAACTGAGAAAGGAAATTTCTGTGCCAACAACAAATTTGAGAGTTGCCTACTGGATAATTTCAATATCAACAGTTCCTGAGTTCAAGAGTTCTAGTCCCTGGGGCTCCTGGAGGGAGACTTCCTGGTGCAACATTCCCCCAGGAGAAGAAGAAAGTCTGTAGGATTCCTCTGCAGTATCCTACTTCAAATTCAAAACCCTATGGATCCCTTTCTTAATCTAAAAAAATCTTAGTGACAACTTCACTGAGAATTTCACTTGAATTAGAAGTAAGAGGCAATTAAAATTTACATTCAGCCTGAGACAGTGAATCAACATCTGGTAGTTTCCAGTGGGGCAACAGCTAGCAGAGACCAGAAGTCAAGGTCAGTTGGGGAAGGGAAAAGAAATTAGCATCACTGCAACATTAGAGGTTTGAGTAGTCTTTTCTGGAAATGCATTTTGTGACTTTCTTTTTTTGCTAATACACTTAAACATATGCCTTTGATTTGAGTTGACTGTGTCCTTCATCTAACTAGTAAGAGTGAAAACAGTGTTGAGGACATGTGACTTTCTGCATGATTATACAGTTTGGACTATTTTTTTTGGTAGTTAGAAGGTAGGTAAATACTAAAGTTTTAAGGAAAGGAAAGAAATATGATCAAGATGTTACACTATTCCTGGGATTCTAAACTTGCCCTCCAATTCTAGAAACAACTAGGAATTAAACATACCCTTTGGACAATTTATAGCACCACTAACCCCAAAGAAGTAAAAGACAGAGGGAAAGTTCCCCTTTCCCCACATTTATGGAATATTTATAAGGAATTTTTGGAATGTACACACATATATATACATACAAATTCATTGATCCCCTGAAATCTATACATAGACATAATGGAAGTCTATTGATCTAAAGGAAAAAAAAAACAAATGAACAAAACAAAACATTTGATCATTTTGGCATAAGAAATGAGGAGTATTCTGGATTCAGAGAAACTTGAGCAGACTTTACTGAAATTGAAAAAAGCAAAATAAGTAGGAATAGCAAAAAAATGATCACAATAATACAAAAGAAAAATAATGAAAGACTTCAGAGATCTAATCAATAAAGTGGCAAATTATGTCTTCAGAAGAAGGTGAAGCACATTTCCCACCTCTCAGTACAAAGGTAGTAAAGACGTGAGGACTGAGCATTAACTTTTCAAACATCGTCCATATATTGATTTGTTTTACTTGACTATAATTAATTGTTATGGGGGAGGGAATGCCAAGATTATGGAGGGTTTGGTGTCAGTTATGTAAAAGTAATATATATATATAATGATTAGTATTGAATGTAGTAAAAGTTGAAAAATTATAAAGGCAAGAATGGTAGTTGGGATAATAATATGTAGGGAAGCTGCTGTAACAGACTAACTATAAAGTAATAAGCAGAAGAATTTGTGTTGACCAGTTTGAGGAATGGCCTTTCAAAGAAACTAGGCAAGTTCTTTGAGTTACGAAAGGTGGTTTTTTGAGACATCAAACATTAAATGTTTTTGGGCTGATTAAACCATTCTAAGGTTATAGTCATGCCATAAAGTTTTGCAAAATATCATCAATAGTAACAGTAGAGCTTTTGAAATATAAAATTTATTTATTCATCTACTTAAATTTCTATTCAGGTAAGAGTAATAATATATCAATATGTTGAAGATCTGTAATTTTGTTGTTGAGGGTACTTCTGGATCTCCCTTTGCTAGTGCAGATTATAGCCTATCTATAATTAAATAACTCAATTAGGGTGCGAAAAGTTAAAGACTAGCTACATATTCAATCATGTTTAGTTCAAAGACTATGTTTAATTCCTAGTTGTTCAATCAAGTATATATATATATATATATATTTATATATATATACATAATTATTATATTATCCACTTATGACTACAAGAACAGCATTCTATTCACAATGCCTTCCAGTTCTATCTTCCAAATAAACAGTCACTTAATTTAATTAGGATATGTAATTAATCCATCACTATAGACAATAGAGAATGAAGATATTAATAATGGATACTTTGAGCATATATATCATGTATGAAAGAAAGAAAGAAAGAAGGTAGGGAAGAAGGAAGGAAGGAAGGAAAGAAGGAAGAAAAAGACAGAAAGAAAGACAGAAAGAAAGAAAGAAAGAAAGGAAGAAAGAAAGAAAGAAAGAAAGAAAGAAAGAAAGAAAGAAAGAAAGAAAGAAAGAAAGAAAGAAAAAATAATTTCTTTTAAATCCAAGAAAAATCAAGTTGGAAAAAGAATGAAAATGTGTTGCCTTAATTCTGTAAATTACAGGAATGAATGACTGAGTTTTCTTCACTTGGCTAAATTTGCTTGGTATACCCACACACACACTCACATATAAGTATAACACACACACATATATATACACACATGTATATATGTGTGTATACATGTATAAAATATTATATACGTAAGTATGTGTGTATGTATACACATTCCATTTTGGGTATATAGAGCAACTTTTAAAAATTAAATTTTACTTGGTTAATTTTGCTAGGTTAATTTTGGCTTGTGTGCAGAATAAGGCAAATATTTTGACTGTCCTATGCTCTAGTCAGACTACATCTTAACTCTCTTGCGAATTTGCCATATTTTTACAAGTATATTGAAAAACTAGAGCATGAATTGAAGAGTGTAACAGCAATGATGAGGGAAATAAAATTCACAGTAGATGTGGAATTACTGAAGAATCCAGAGAAGTTTAATAATGATGCAAACGTGTAGGAGAGAGAGTAGCAAGAAGGTATTCAAACCAATCAATTCAATCCAACATGCACTTACTAAGTACTTGCTGTGCCAAAGGCACTATACTAGCCATTGGGGAAACAAAAGTAAATGAAAACATTCCGTTTATTCCAGGGGCTAATATGATACTTGAACAGTAAGGCACACTAATTTGAAGAGAGAGAAACTGCTAAGAAGTAGGTAGAACAAATGAAGCCCTGCACATTGGCTTCATTTGGAAAGTAAGCTAGAAAGTAAGTCCACAAGTAAGCAAGGGATTCAATAGGCACAAGTGAGCTAAGAGAACATTTCACGTATTTGGGACAGCCTTTGTAAAGGCACGGAAGTGGAAATGGAATGCTCAGGTTTGGGGAGATTGCCTAGAATGTAGAGTACATGAAGAGGGTCATGAAAAATAATCCTGGACAAGTTACCAAGAACAAGAAAGCTATCATTTTATAGTTAGAAATTAACCATGGGATATCAACAGACTTGGAAACTCTCTTCAAATAATGTGAAAGATTATTAGGTAGTGGAAAAGCAATTATGTCCTGTTTATCTCCAGAGAGAAGAACTAACAAGAAGGGGTGGAATTTACAAAGATGTAGATTTCAATTTTATATAAGAAAAAACTTACTAAAAGTTAGAGGTGTCCATAAATGGAATGGTTTGCCTCTAGAGGCAGGTAGCAGATTCCTCATTCCTAGAATTAATCTATGAATGACAACTAGTCAGAGATGTTGTAAAGGACATTTCTTTTCAGGTGTAGGTTGGATTAGTTGCTCTCTGACATTCCTTCCAGTTCTGAGAATCTGTCAACATCCTTAAGATATAGTAGAAACACGTTAGCAACTAAGCCTATATAATTGGAGTATTGAAACATTTTCCATCAGTCATTAAGAAGTAGGGCTCAGTAGAAAAGAAAAGAAAAAGTAATGCCCTATTTCTCCTTTTCTCCTATTCAGCAGATAGCATGATGCTTTTGCAAAATATTGCAGAAGTATGAATAGTAAAACATTCATCAAAGACAATGTGATACTGTGTCATAATCATTTTTACTATAGACTTTATGCCTTTTGTCTTTATGTCAAATCTCTTAGTTGGGAAATTAGCCCAAACAAAATGTTTGATATTGTTTCTGACTTCTCCATATTTGTTATTTCTTGCTGCAAAATTACATTTGATTAGATCTATATTTGATTATATTAAATATTTTATCATATTTATGTCATAGCTTGTCAGCCATTCTACAATGTTTTTGTGTTTCCATTGTTACTGTCTTTGGATTCCTTTAGGTATATGCCTATCACTTAGAGTACTTGGGTAAAGGGTACAGCTAGTAGAGTAACTTTTCTTGTACAATTCCAAATTGCTATCCAGAATGGCTAAAACTTCACAGATGTCAAAAGTGCATTAGTGTGCTTATTCTCTCACAACCCCTTCCAAACTGACTGCTTCTATTTTTGCCATCTTTGCCAATTTGCATGATGTGATGTGAAAACTCAGAAATCTTTTAATTTTCATTTCACTTAGTGATTTGACACATGTTTTCTTGAAGCCATTTATAGTTTGCAATTTTTAAAAAAGTACTGTTCATATCTTCTGACCATTCATCTCTTGGAGAAGAGTTCTTAATGTTCCAGACTTTTCAATACCCTATATATTTTTGATATAAGACTTTGATCAGTGAGAGTTGATGCAATTATTTTCACTGTTATTTTTCTTCTAATTATATCTATATAGGTTTGAATTATGTAAAAGCTTTTAAAAATTTTGCGTAACCCAGAATTATAATTTTATTAATTGTAACCTCTTCTACACATTATTTAACTGTTTTCCCATTAACCATTATTGTAAGGGTGACTGATCCTGTTCTCTTATTATAAATTTTAAATATTCTCTTCTTATTTTTATAGTTAAATAATATATCATTTTAAAATTTATTGTGTCATATGGAAATAAATTTGATCCAAACTTAATTTTTGCAAAACTGCTTTCTGATTTTCTCAGTAGTTCCTTTCAATACACACACACACGTTTTTAGTAATTTATTTTTACTTTTTTCTTTTTGAAATCCTAATATGTTATAGGGATCCACTTTTCTGGTCTTTAATTAGTACCAAATAATTTTTATGACTACAACATTATAACATAATTAGAAATATGCTTCCTTTATTAACACTGAATTTTAAATGCATTTAAAATTACATTAATCTAGCTTTAAAAAGAATCATCTTGGTAATGTAATGCATGTAGGACCACATCTATATTTTCATTCTTATATTTATAGGCCACCACCATATCTTTTAAATTATTTATCTACTTTTATTTTTATATTAGTGTTTTAAAGTTTTACTTATTTAAATGGAAAATGTGAAAGGGAATAATGTGTAATAACTTTTCAAAGGTAATCTGGAAACAGGTAGTGAAAACTTCAAATGTCAAACAGTAGTTTGTATTTTATTCTAGATGAATTATTATAGCTTCTTAAGAAGGGTAGTAACATTGCTCTTTTGAAACATTTCTTCATCTGTAGTATGCAGGAGGAACTGCAGGCAAGTAGATTAACAAGGAGGTATAAAAATCTAGGCAAACAAAGTGATGAAAGTCTTTCCTAGGTAGTCATGTGATAATGAGACAAATAAGCAATATGTACAGGAAAATGGACAAGAATTAGAGAGATATGTGACCAAGGAGCCAAGATTGACCCTGGAGGTTCAAATATGAGTTACTGGAAGGATGGTGGTAACCTTCAATGAATTAAAAATATTCAAAAGAGTGATGGGTTCCAAGGGAAAGAAAATGAGTAATGCTTTGGTTATGACACATTTAAAATACTTATGAGACATTTTGTTAGAAATGTTCAATAGACAATTTTTGATGCAAGATGGGAACTAAAGAGAAAGACTAGCAAGAAGAGTGATCTACATATAGATCACTGAACTTGTGGGAACAAATGAGGTCTTCAATAAAAAGAATGTGGAGAGAAGTAAGCGTAGGACAAATAGAGTCTTGGGGTCTACCAACAATTAATGGGTGTGGGTAATAATGCTTCAAAGAATAATTATGTAATACAAGAAATGTGGGCTATGGTGACACTAGAGACAAAAGTGAGTCTAAAACTATCCCCTAAATGTTGGAATATACATACACACACACACACACACACACATGTTATCACACTAATACATTAACTGGTCTAAGTTCCAGAGTCAGATCACCAATACGATTATATTCAAACACTCTCATGGTCATTGGAGCAACTGTATTGTGGGAAAATACATTTCACCAACAGCTCCACTTTAACTTTTGTGCTTCCATTCAGTTTCTGGATGAAAAATATATCAGAAGCGTTGGGCTATAGGTTTCAGTGTAATCTGAAACTGCTTCTCTGCTCATTACTTGACTGTTGATCCTCTCCATGTCTGTTAAGTTAGAAAAATCCTCTTCTTTTCTCTGCTTAAATAGTATTTATAAGTTCTTTTAATTAAACATCACACTTGAAAGAATGTTTTGAAAGTTTTAGCTGTTAACATGAATGGCAGTTCTCTTTAAGTAAGAGAACTGCACATCTCAAACTGACTTTTTCTCAGGTCACAAACTGGAGTAACCATTTATTCAGTTACTAAGACATGGTGTTGTTGAATACAAATGAATATCATGTCAACATAGCCAATTTTCAATGTAGTTCATAAAAATACCAAAGCTAGTGCCAAGTCCCCTTTGCTTTTCTCAAGAAAGAGGTCGCATTGAAGAGCAGGATCTTAGGAGAACCTGCATCTCTCTTCAACTCTAGTTGGAATAGGATGGCAATAGATTTCACTCCTGGCTAATGAAGTTAATTCCCTTTCCATTAACAAGGAATCAGTCACCTGAAGCCTTCTACCAAATGACTGCTTCTGGCTGTCATTGTTTCTACATATCAGATTTTCTGCCATTCTACTGGGCCTTCAAGCAGTTTCCTATACCCAGATGTTTTGGCAATCCTTAATTTGCTTTTAATGTAGAGCAACAAATTCTCAAATTTTCCCTTTCAAATCAGTAGCTATAGATGATTCTGTATAAATCATAACTCAGTGTACAAATGTTTATATTTCCCATTTTAAGTTATTTGTTTATTAATACTCATATGTGATTTAGCTGACATATATTAATGCTTTGCAACTTTGAAGTCTTCAACATGGTCATCCATTATTTTGGTGTTATGCAAACTGTGCTGTGTGTGTGTATACACTTAATAAATTAGAGATCTTACTCTCTTTATAACTATGAACTGTTTTCTCCATTAGCAAGGTATCACTCTATATAATTCCAAAGAGATTTTTATCTTTATATTTTAAATCATAGTTATTTTATCTCTGAAACTGTAAAAATTCTATCTGAAAGTGCTATTGTTTTTTTCCGTATTTATTTTTTTTCCGTATTTATTATTGTATTCCATATTGGAAAAAAGTTTTATTTTAATCTGCTCATGGAAGCTATCAACATTTTTTATGTATAAACAGTGGCAATATGATATCTTTTGACAATATAAATCACTTCCATTAAACAAAATAATTTTTCAATCCCTTTTATAACTAACTTCTTCCATTTCTCTTAAGGGAAGAGCACATTTTACACTGAGAAGGATCAGATAGACAGGTAAGAAGAGAATCCAAAAATAGGAATGTCATCAAAACCCATAGAAGAGAGTAACAAGGAAGAGAATGATTAAGATTGCCAATGAAAACACAGAAAAGGCCCGTGAAATTGGCAATTAAGAGATCACTGTCAATTCCACTGGTCCTTAATATCCGTGTTGTTGAAAAACTTTAGCTTCACTAGGACCATTCTGTATTGCTTTTAAATGTCATACTATATAGGAATTATCTTGTATTAGAACTAAACTTCTCAATAGGGAGTCTCAATTTTTAAAACTTTGTATCTCTAGATTTTATTAAAGTGTTTGATCATAATATGTGCTTGGTAGTGTGTTCATGCATTCATTCTTCCCAATCTTCTCTCTTCTGGGATTTTCCTTCAAGTATTATTCACATAACTCTAAGCCCTTCACCATGTTTTTCTGAACATAGTGCTCTGAAGCTATTAATACAGAAGCATTTGCCAATCATCTCTTATGTGCCAAACACTATTATAAAATAGAGATAAAAAATGGAGAGATTGTTCTGTCTTTGAAGAGCACATATTTCATTTGGGGGTGGTGATAAAATATAAGATTCACAGATAAATGCATTATGAAAATATAGAATATATATATATATATACATATATATATATATACATATATATATGTTTAGCTCAAAAGAAATATGAGATGTGCAAATTTACAGAATCCACCCCCAATGTTCATTTGTACTATTTGTGCCCAACCTGTGGTAGAACATTCAAAACTCATATTGGTCTGATCAGCCACAGTCAGATACACTGCAACTTGACTCTAGCATTGTGATGTCATTTTGGTCCTCTCTGAGAATGAAGGACAACAACCAATTCTGTGTGTGTGCATGTGTGTGTACATATACACATGCATATACATTTATGCATACATATTATAATATATTTAATATACAATACATATAATATACATGTATATATATATATGTATACAACACATTTAACATTTTTAGAAGAAATTAAAATGACAATATTACAAAAGTAGTTTTGACCTTGAAGATGCTCTGAAATGATCACAGGGACCCTTCAGAATCTCTGAAGTACACATTAAGAATTGTTGCTAAAAGGAATTCCGATTAAGGGAACTCCCCCATTTTGTAAATAATGAAACTGAAACACATAAGCTCCTATTTCTAAATCTGAAAGGAATTTCATAAGGTTTAATACTAATTTCTTACTTTGTAAATGAATCATAAAAAAATTTCCTGCCTAGGTAGAAGGAACTCATTTGAAGGGATCTACCTCTACTCATGTAGTTCAATGAAGTCTTGGAGAGTAGTCTGAAACACTAAAAGGTTAAATGCTTGCTCAGGGTCTCACAGTTTGGTTGTGTCAGATGCAGGACTGTCTTTCTGACTTCAAAGTTTGCTATCTATCCATTGTCAATCTATTTCATAATCCATAGCAAAGCAAACTGAGTTTACAATGCATGAAAATCCCTAGATATTTTCCAGATGAGCTCTTGTCAAGCCTTTCATCCCTATCCTGTACCTGGAAAGAAATGTATGTGGTGTATTATTGGTTATTCTTTAGGAGATTAGGCATATTAAATGATATGTGTAATGTCATGCACGAGCATCTTTCCAGAAGAATGCTACTGTGAGCATTCTTTTAAGGTTTTGATTACACCAGACTTTCTGGTGGCAGCAACTTCAATCTCCATCATTCTTGCCCAAAGAAAGTTCTGACTCAGTTCTCAGTCCAGCAATGGCAGCACAGCCTCCAGATACTGCTGGAGAAACTCTCTATCCCCAGCAAAACAGATTCTGCCTCATATTCTGGTCTCAAGAAATTCTGACCCTGCCTCTCTGGAGCTTTTCTTATATACACACAGCATTAACTTCCTGTTTCAGCCAACCCCTTCCTGTTATGTCAGCAACAGGAAACAGGAGTTCAAACATTCTGTTTCCCCAACAGTGTTTTGATCGATTACTAACTGCTAAGTACCTGATACCTTTGCTTAACTTGAAACAAGGTGCTAAATACCTGCTTACTTGCCAATACAAAAAAAGGAGTCTTCATATTCAATTTAATTACCATTACAATATGACTAGTAGATAAGAGCAGATCTACAAAAGAGACCAGAGATCTGTCCCCAAGTGAATAAGAGGAAACAAAAGTGTCCAAACAGTGGATAGAAAG
>JAQQSW010020478.1:0-10847 GCA_028646575.1 Pseudocheirus occidentalis | reverse complement strand
AGTCTCTGGTGCAATTGGGGGGCATTGAATAAAAACAAGGGGATGACAGAAGCATAAGCAAAGAGGAGAAGATAACATTTTTTAAAAGCTGTTCATATGTTTCATCCGTTGTGTAACAAAGTTAAAGTCATTGTGATTACATTCTTTTCCAAATCAACACACAAAAAGCAAGTTATAACTGATCAGTGGTCAATTCTGCCAACAGGTCAACAAGCAAGCATTAGCAGAAGAGCATGTCACACATCATCGGGATGTTCAGCATGCATTGACAGGAATATGTGTGTGTAATGATTTGTTTCCAATACAATACTATATGGTTACATGATGCAATACTGCATCATCAAAATTTCAATACAAAAAAAATCACAAATTTACAATAAATTATTAACTTTAAGATGCATAATTTTAAAAATATATACTTATATATATATATTTTTTGAAATGACACATTTAAAAAAATTAAAGCGTTAAAGAAAGTAGATTTCCAGATTGGTGCTGAGTAATTTTTTTTGAACAGGGGGGTGGTAGGTCAAATAAGTTTGGGGCCCTCTGTTTTAGATCAAAGAAAAAACAAAAACTTTAAATAGTTGAAAGATCATAAGGACCAAGGAACTAAACCAGGATTATACAGGATTATATTTCAATTATTAAAATGTAAAGAAAATCTTGAAAAACTATACTCCAAAGGCAAAAAAGAAAAAGTCATACAACCAATGAATAACATCCTGAAAAACTGAGAATAATTTTACAAAAGGAAAACATGTATACTTATATAGGTTTTTCAAGCATTCCTTAGTAGAATCTTTGAAATTCAAACATAGGAGACAAGAGAAACCTAGAAAGGTAAACACAATTGAGCAACTGGAAGGGGCTAAATGAGAATCAAGTCCTTACATTCTACTGGGAGAGAAGAGACAATTGTTCCTCCTGAATCACAGTATATTCAACAGATATTGAGAGATTAAAGAAAGACAAACACAGAGGCTGGTTATGGTTTTGTTTTATAGTATAGGATGGGTTTTAAGAGAGGAAAGAATAGTGAAGGGGAAAAGTAGCATATTAGGAAATAAATGAGAAGAAGAGAGAAGAATTTATTATTTCTTATAATTGGAGCATGACAATGATAGATGGAGAGTAAAGAATTAATGAAAGCACTGGAGATACATAAATGAGTGAGGGAAAGCATCATTGTATAGAAATGGCCAGGAAGTGACATGAAGGTTTAGTTCAGGGGGTTCAGGGTTGGAGTTCAAGTTGGCAAAAGGGCAAGGCCTCCCACTGCATCCTGGGCCACATCTAGACGTCCTGATCTATATCTTGCCACTGGACCCAGATGTCTCTGGGGGAGAAAGTGAAGCTGGTGACTTTGCACAACCCTCCCTCACTTAAATCCAATTCACTTGCAAGTCACAGTCCTCTTTGAGAAGAAAGGACAAACAAAAACAAACAGGGAGGTGAAGAGGAGGAAATGTGGACAATGGCTGAATGCAGGCAAGATGGTGAGGATATAGCCAGCAAATATAACAGGGTGGAGGGAGTGTCTGTGAACTTCACTCTTACTAGAGGTAGACAATTAAGGGTTGAATACACACACACACACTGAATCTGCTACAAAAATACATTGAATTCAGTTGTGAAATAAGTGGCAATAGAGAGGAAGCAGGTTATACAAAAGGCAAGACGAATTCAAGGAGGCAATAGTCACAAGCAAAACAAATTTTAATCATGGAGGGCTGAGCATAAAAGCAGAATTAAAAAGAGAGAAAGTTGGAGAACTAGTGATCAGTAAAGTGAAGAAGAGAAAAGAAGTAAGGTCAGACCACTTCAATTAGCAGATTATTAGTGTCAATTTTATTCCCTTTCTTTCCCTTTTCTTTGTAAAGATGTCATTGCACTGCCTTGGGACTCCTCTGACTCACTTCTCCATCATGCTCCAGGAAGCTCATTTTTGGGATAACTGTGAGACCTCATTAACCTTGGTACTTTGTCTCTTTAACACTCTGCTCTCTGCCTCTCTGATTGAAGGATGGGACCATGAACTCCAAACCTCCATTCAAGAAGAGTCCTCAGCTCTGATACCTCCGTCCTTCTCATCTGCCTCCAATGCCTTGGGACTTCTCTGAGTGACTTCTCCACTATCCCCCTCACTCTATACTTTCTCCTCTTTTCTCCCACCCCATCCTGCCTCTTTCTCCAGCTTTTCAGCTTCCTTTTGTGTGTTGTCTTCCCCTATTAGGTTATAAGTTCCTTAAAGGAAGAAGCTATCTTTTTTTTTAAATACCTCCAGCTCTTAGCACAGTGTAGGCACTTAATGCTGAAGAATTGAAGAGGGCAAAGAAATGAAAATTATAAGATAAAATGATGGAGGATAAAACACAATTATTAATCATAACTATAATTGTGAATGGGATGAACTCATCCATAAAATGAAGAAGGGTGGCAGAATGGATTGGCAAGCAGAATCCAACAATGTGCTGTTTATAAGAAACTGTGGAAACATAAAGATTCAATGAAGAGTTAAAAGGAGAAGGCTGGAACAAAATGTATCACTCCTCAGGTGAATCCAAAAAAACCAAAGGTGGTAATCATAATCTCAGACAATTCGACAGTAAAAATAGACATGGTGAAAAAAGACATGCAGGGAAATTATATTATGCTTAAAGGCACCATAGACAATGTAAATAGACCAGTACTTAATATATATACACACCAAACAACACAATATCTAAATACTGGAAATGATCCTCAAACTGCAGAGGAAAATAAAAAGCAAAACTATAATTAATCACTGATAACCTAAATGTATCCCATTCCTATCTAGACTAACCTGATAAAAAGAGAAACAAGAAAGAAATTAAGAACATAAGTAGCAATTTACAAATGCTTGATATAATAGACCTTTGGTGATAAATGAATGGAAATCAAAAGGATCTTATTTCTCAGCTTTGTATGTCACCTTTTGCAAAAGTTAATCTCATGCTAATACATTAAAACCTCAAACAAATGAGGAAATGATCCACATGCCCTTTACTAACCAAAACACAATAAAAATTATAAGGGCATTGTATTCGCAATCACCCTAGCACACCCAGGATGGCCTGCTAGCACAGGTTCTTTGATCTGCATTTCTTTTTTTTCTTTTTTTAAAATTGATTTGTTTATTTACTTTTAGTTTACAAGATTCAGTTCCACAATCCCTTGAGTTTCAAATTTTCTCCCCTTCCCCCAATGGCAGTTTTTGATCTGCTTTTCTAAAGGTAAGACAGCTTTAAAGGGGTTAATGATCTTACTTTACATAAATACAGATAAATAAAAAGAAGTGAGTATCCAAGAAAGAATCCAATAGACAGGGCTACAACTGTCTAAACAGTATAATACAACCACCTACATATACCACCAGACCAGGAGAGCACCAACATCTGAGTAGTGGGGGGACTCAAGAAACAGTTACTCAGAGTCCCATCCAGGAAATCAAAAATTCCTTCTCATGAGGGAGCCCCCAAAGCAAAATACCAGCCTCCCAGTGTATATAGTTTTCAACTAATGGGCTTAGAGCCAGAAAGCAACATAACCATAATTAGCTTAGTATCAAAAGGTGTGAAAGTCTTCCTACAAGGAAGCCTTCCCTAAGCAAACTCCTCCTTAGGCAAGTCCCTCCCCCAATGGGCTCTATGTGACTCAGGCTGGGCCACAACTGTGAAAGCAGCAAGATATCTGTAATTGAAATACCTGTACACCTTTACACCTGGGAACATGGCTCCTGTTCCAAGGGAAAAGGGGACACATGTGGTCACATAGGCCTATTAATGGATGGGGAAGATCTTCCTATTCCATTAACAATACAGGCATTTGAAGGAAGGAATTGTAACTTGTCAAACTTAAATGGATACTAAATGACAATCCCCAAAAATGTATAGGTCAAAGAACAAATCAAAGAAACAATAAAATAATTTTTTTTAAATGATAGCAATGAGATAACACACCAAAACTTCTGGGATGCAGAAGAAGCAGTCCTTAGTCCCAATCCTTTCATTGACAAAAGGGAGGAAGAATGGAGTGATGAACTGGGTAAGCGTTTCTAATCACCATAAGCAGGCTCACCAAAACATCTTTGTGGGCAGGCAGAATGCTATGCATGCTTGACTGAAGGGATTCTCATTGACCCATCCCAGCCATTATACTATGAAAGCAACCAATTACAACGACAACAAAATTTTAAAAGAAAGCAAAATTCTGAAAATCAAAGGAGAAATGACATTTTAAAAATTGAATTGGCAAAAGTAGTAGTTGACTTTTTTAAAAAAACTAATAAAATAAATATACTGTTAGCTAATTTAATTCCCCTCCCCCCCAAAAAAGGCAAAACAATTTTTTTTAAAAAAAGAAGGGAGAATTCACAACAGATGAAGAAGAAATAAAGGAAATTATTAGAAACTAGCAATGATTCCCTTGAAGCTGTGAAGGAGATTTTTAAAAACCTAATATAAGACTTTGTGTTTATATCTATTGAATTTCCTTTAATTTGAGATGATCCAATGTTATAACCTGTCGATATCTTTTTGGATCTTGTCTCTGTCAGCTGATCTAATGCAGTCCCTTCCATGTCCCTTCTACCTTTTTGTTATCTGTGCCTTTATTTTAGTTAGTAATAAAATGCTAAAAAACCAAGAACAGATCCCTCATCACTTCTTGCCAAATTGACATGGAACCATTAACAGCTACTTTTTACATTTGCTCATTCAACCAGTTCCAAATCCACCTAATCTGTACTATCATTTGGCCCACAGCCCTCCAAATGTTCCTCAAGCATAACATGATAGACTTTAAAACTGCTATTCTAAAATGTAGGTTTAATTCTTTGTACAACATTCCTCAGCTATACAATTTTGAGAAGCTTGTCAAAAAAGGAAACAAATTTAATCTGGCATGATCATGTTCTTGATGGCAATTTTAATAACTATTTCAGTAGCTTCTTATATGGTCTCTTTCCCTCTGGTCTCTTACTTCTCCAACTGATACCAATAATAACCTTAAAACACAAGTCTGGTGTGTAGTTCTCAGTTAATGGCTTCTAGGATGAAATACATACTCTGCAGACTAGCACTTAAAACTCTCCACAGGGACTTCCAGCTAAGATGACTGTATGAACAGAGGCAAAACTGCCTTGCTAGCAAACAACAAATTCATTTGTCCAATTTGATAGCAAAAGAGAAATCAGAGAAAGGGCACATAGAAGAAGATGTACCCAACAATACACAGAATAAATGAACTCGGCAATTGTAGGGCAAGATAACTCCCTCAACCAAGAGTCTCAGATCTCACTTAATTGGACATTCCCCAAAGACTCTGGTGTAATAAAGCTTGAACTAGGAACAAGACTGAAGTTCTACATGTTGGTTTCTTCCCAGAGTCTTTCTCCCTTCATGGTCCTGGGCAATAGTTGTAACTGAGCTTTAGTCTCTTGAGGCTAGAAGCCAAAAGAGTCCAGATATCTCTCCTCTCCCACCCTCACCAACTCTTGCTCATCACAACAGTGTGGGGCACTGAGTATCCATCTCCACCAATGAGGAGAGAATCCCATACAACTGGCCCTTTAAACACAGAGTTACATGTGGAAATGCTCTTTTGGGGGGAATGGGGGTAGAGTATTAAAGGTTAGAATAAAAATTATTTTTAAAAATGTTAATTCTCCATACTTTGACTCACATATGTTTCCAGACATAGTTCCCATTATTTGCCTTCATGAATCCTCTGTTGCAGCCAAACTAGTCTACCAGATGTTTCCTGTTCTTGGCATGCCACATCTTGAACCAGACCTCTAGTATCTTCCCACTTCAACTCCACCTTTAAAAATCCCTTGTTCCCTTCAAGGTTCGGTTCACCTGCCCTCTCATAGGAAAAGCCTTTCCTGATACCCATAGTACTTAGTGTTCTCTTTCTCCTCAAATTACCTTCTATGGGCTTAACATATGCATAATGGTAGTTACATAAAATTACAGTGTCTTATCACACTGTCTTACAGGCATTTAAATGCTTGATAAATTTAATTGAATATATATGTGTATATATAGATATATGTATGTATGTATACATATACACATATTCATACACATACACACATATGTATTCGTGGAAAAGGATGAGGATCCAATACTTCATCTATGGACCTCAAGTGACTCCAAGTATCTAAAGGCTAGGTCAGTCACTACCAAGCTAAACCAGCTTCAACTATGCTCCCAGTAATAGACTTCCTGTCTAGATGATAATGATAATGACAATAACTCACATTTCTACAAAGCTTTACAAAACACTTCCTACAACTCTTGGAAGCAGACACTACAACTATTTTTTTGTTGTTGTTGTTTTGGAGGGGGAGGGCAGGGCATTTGGGGTTAAGTGACTTTCCCAAGATCACACAGCTAGTAAGTGTTAAGTGTCTGAGGATGGATTTGAACTCAGGTTCTCCTGATTCTAGGGCCGGTGCTCTATTCACTGTACCACCCTACAACTATTTTTATCCATATTTTAAAGATGAGAAAACTGAAGCACAGAAACTAAGTATTGTTTGTAATCATAAAGATAACAGGGGTGGCTAGGTAGCACAGTGAATAGAGCACTGGCCCTAGAGTCAGGAGGACCTGAGCTCAAATCCGGCCTCAGACACTTAACCCTTACTAGCTGTATCACCTTGGGCAAGTCACTTCACCCTAATTGCCCTACCTTCCCCCCTCCAAAAAGGCAAACAAACAAACAAAAAAAGATAAAAAATTATTTTTAATTGATTAAGTATTGGAGCTAGGATCTGAACCAAGGTTTCTTGATTCTAGCTTAAGTGATCTTTGTGCTATTCCATGGTTTTCAGGGGGAAAAAAATCTCACTATTTTTTTTCAGTTATCAAAATTCATGAAGACCATCTAGTACTAGGGTGTCTCTATACTGTAATCTGAATAAATGAAGAGAGTCCATGGATAAATCACAGATCCTTAAGGTACTATCATTCCTTAATTCATTTTATAAATTTGGATTTTCCTATACCTGGGATAAGACTTGAATAAGGAACATACTAAAATACAGGTACTTTGAGCTTTCCACTTTGACAAGTATGGCTCTGGCAGCATATTGTTAACTTTTAGAAACCCACACACATATTAGCTCCCAATCTCATGGCATTAGTTATATATTTTGAAAACTACCTGCAGGAAAAAAAAACCCAGAATCTAATACAATCTGCTTTCAATGATTCTGCTTTTGTTCCTTACACTGAAACAATAAATTAGCAAGTACTCATTGTATAACTATTAATCTCCTAGCACAGTTCACCTCAGCAGAGTTCTTCCTATACATTAAATATAAGGGGGAAAGGGGAAATGATGACAAACTTTATCCTTCATAAAGATCCAGGTACCTTAGGTCTAGATAAGAACTGAACCTTGGCAGTGAAAAACTTACTGATTCAAACCTGGCCCCTGGTTTGTGTAACATGAGACTGAAACATTTCCCTTTTTCTGTACTTCAGTTTCCTTATCTATATATAATTAATTGGGATGGGGTTGGAACCTCATCTTTACACATGATAGGGTTAAATTTCTTGATGTTCCTACTTCAGAGGCATAGCATGAGACTTAAAAAGAAGCTCTTTGAGTGTAAGAGAGGGCATTAGAAAAATATAAGGTATAATTATCAGAATTTATGTCTTGCTGACAATTATCCTTTGAATGCTACCTGTAAGACTGGAAAATCAAAACACTGGCAAAATAATATTTAGCCACCTGAAAAAGGTTTTAAGTTGGTGAGGATTATGTCATAAAGTGTTACCTTTATTTGAGCTCTCCAGATAGGCTAATTCCCTTCTCCCATCATCTTAAAAAAAAAAAATGCAGCTATGCATATCCAGCTAGAGATGTGTTACCCTTAAGGGAATGCAGGACTGGAATGGCTGGCAGCCATTTGAAGTTAGGGACTGACCCACATTGCCAGCCTCAGGACTAAGAAATGGCCTGCTGTTAAGAGATTTGAACTCATGAGAGGTTCCTGGTACTAACATCTTAGATTTTGTCAGGAAAATGTACATTTCTAAGGACAAACTGATTTTACTTTCATCTTGAAAAATTAAAGACAAGGCTAGGCAGTTCTTTAAGAAAAACATTTATCAATAAAGACCTATAACAAGTCATTGCTATACTCAAATTGATTTGTTGCTATTTAAAAAGGAGCTTGTGTAGTCCTTACTTCGTTTTCTTTTCTATCAGAATTTCCTATTAATTTTCTTCCTTCCTTTCCCTCATCAGCTCTGATTTTTCCATGATCACTGAGAACAATATTGGTCCAGGTGCCTTAATGTAGTATTAGAATAACATAGAATATCATACTCCCTCCTCTCCCATATTTTTGTGCTCATTATGGAATTTTTAACAACAAGGATAAAAGCTATCCATCTAAAATTGTAAGGACACATCCAGACTCTCATTAGGAAGCTTCCTTTTTGTTTCTCCTTACCCTAAGCTAATGCTCCAGTTATGATATCCATTCCTATTATATTTTTGTCACGTATAATTAAAATGCTACAGGATTATCAGATGATGTAGACTTTGAAAAAGATTTAATTTTTTAAAATTAAGCAAACTGTTATGAACCTTGGTGTAGAGACAGTGACCCACCATTGAAAAGTGGGAAATAGACAAAGCAGAATTAGGAAAATTGAGTGATAAGATGGTAGAATCAGGTTGGAGTAGGCAGACAGAAGATTAAAATAACCTGGACCCCTGAAGATATTAGATTTAATAGTTTTTAGGGTGATATGTTGAAGCACTGGACCCAGGAGAAGAAGAAGTAGGTCTCTGTGGTAAATCCACAATTCTATCCTCTTGTTGTTGTTGTTTAAATTAATAGTATTATTTTCCCCAGTTACTTGTCAAGAAAATTTTTAGCATTCATTTCTACAAGATTTTGAGTTACAAATTTTCTCCCTCCTTCCCTGCCCTCCCTTCTTCTAAAAATTGTAGACAGTTTTATATAGTTTATACATTTACTATCATGTAAAAAATATTTCCATAGGAGTCACAATTGTGAAAAAAAGAAATAGATCAAAAGAAAAAAACCACAAGAGTAAAGTGAAAAAAATATGCTCCAATCAGCATTGAGTCCATCAGTTCTTTATCTGGATATGGATAGCATTGTGTTGTTAAGAAGAGTTCAGTTGTTCATAGTTGATCATCACACAATGCTGCTAATATTGTGTACAATGTTTTCCTGGTTCTGCTCATTTCACTTTGCACTAGTTCATAGAAGTCTTTCCAGGATTTTCTGAAATTTGCCTCTTTCATTTCTTATTGCGTAATAGTATTCTAATACATTCATACATCCCAGCTTGTTTATCCATTCCCCAATTTACAGGTTTCCCTTCAATTTCCAATATTTTGCCAAGATATTAGGAATGGCTACCATAAATATTTTTGGACATGTCGGTCCCTTTTCCTTTTTTATGACTTCTTTGGGATACAGACCTAGTAGTGGTTTTGCTGGATGAAAGGGTATGCAGAGTTTAGTTGCCCCTTCTATTTGTTTATGCCATTCCCCCCCACCCCCCCACCCCCCCCAGAAGGTTGTTTCTATCTTCTAGTTGAAACTAGAAGACAGAAATGATGGATGACAGTAGTGGGATAAAGATAGGTAGCTATATCTATATATCTGTAGTCATGCTTTTCATCTTAAAAAATAAAAATACATTTTGAAGAAAACTGCAATATTCTAGTCTTTTTTTTCCAGATTACCCAAAAACTTGTTCTACAACTGGCATGCTAATCATAGGCCTTAAGCTTTGTTAAAATCATGGATAGCTGAAAGTCCAATTCATTCCCTAGAAAAGATCCCAAAAAATATGAGATTAATCACAATTCATTGACCCCCAATTTTTTTAAATTTAAATTTGTTTGAGACTTTAAAAAAATTTTTGAAAGAGATTTAAAATTTTTTAAAGTGTATTTATTTTTAGTTTTCAACAGTCACTTCCACAAGATTTTGAGTTTGAAATTTTCTCCCCATCTCTCCCCTCCCCCCATTCTAAGATGACATGCATTATGATTACCCCTTCCCCCTATCTGCCTTTCCTTCTATCAACACTTCCTTCTCTTATCCCCTTCAACTTACATTTCTTGTAAGGCAAGATAGATTTCTATACCCCATTGCCTGTATATCTTATTTCTTAGTTGCATGTAAAAACAATTTTTAACTTTCATTTTTAAAACTTTGAGTTCCAAATTCTCTCCCTTCCTCCCTCTCCACCCACCCACCCTCATTAAGAAGGCAAGCAATTCAATATAGGTTATACATGTGTAGTCATGCAAAACACTTCCATAATAGTCATGTTGTAAAAGACTACCTATATGTCCCTCCATCCTATCATGCATCCCATTTATTCTACCCTTTCTTTTAACCCTGTCCTTCCTCAAAAGTGTTTGCTTCTCACTATCCCCTCCCCCAATCTTCCCTCCCTTCTATAATCCCCTCCTCTCTTATCCCCTTCCCTCTTGTTTTCCTATAAGGCAAAATAGATTTCCATACCCAATTGAACGTGTATGTTATTCCTACCTTTAGCCAAATCTGATGAGAGTAAAGTTCACTCTCACCTTCACCCTCTTCCCCTACACTATAAAAGCTTTTTCTCGCCTTTTTTTTGTTTGAGATAATTTACCCCATTCTATCTCTCCCTCTCTTCCTCTCAGTACATTCCTCTCTCATCCCTTAATTTTATTTTTTAGATATAATCTCCTTACATTCAACTCACCCTGTGCCCTCTGTCTCTGTCTATCTATCTATCTATCTATCATCTATCTATCTATCTATCTAT